>JAAOOA010002467.1:37500-46315 GCA_012861695.1 Trematomus loennbergii
GGAACCCGAACGTTGGAAAGGAACCCAAATGTTGAAAAGGAACCCAAACGTTGGAATGGAACCCAAACGTTGGAAAGGAACCCGAACGTTGAAAAGGAACCCAAACGTTGGAATGGAACCCAAACGTTGGAAAGGAACCCGGACGTTGGAAAGGAACCCAAACGTTGGAATGGAACCCAAACGTTGGAAAGGACCTGAACGTTGGAATGGAACCCGAACATTGAAAAGGAACCCAAACGTTGGAATGGAACCCAAACGTTGGAAGGAACCCAAACATTGAAAAGGAACATAAACGTTGGAATGGAACCCAAACGTTGAAAAGGAACATAAACGTTGGAATGGAACCCGAACATTGAAAGGAACCCAAACGTTGGAAAGGAACCCAAACATTGAAAAGGAACCCAAACATTGGAATGGAACCCAAACGTTGGAAAGGACCTGAACATTGAAAAGGAACCCAAACGTTGGAATGGAACCCAAACGTTAGAATGGAACCCGAACGTTGAAAAGGAACCCAAACGTTGGAATGGAACCCAACTTGGAAAGGAACCCAAACATTGAAAAGGAACATAAACGTTGGAATGGAACCCAAACGTTGAAAAGGAACATAAACGTTGGAATGGAACCCGAACGTTGAAAAGGAACCCAAACGTTGGAATGGAACCCAAACGTTGGAAAGGACCTGAACGTTGAAAAGGACCCAAACGTGGAATGGAACCCAAACGTTGGAAAGGAACCCAAACATTGAAAAGGAACCCAAACGTTGGAATGGAACCCAACGTTGGAAAGGACCTGAACGTTGAAAAGGAACCCAAACGTTGGAATGGAACCGAAACGTTAGAAAGGAACCCGAACGTTGAAAAGGAACCCAAACGTTGGAATGGAACCCAAACGTTGGAATATGTAAATGTGTTTATATTTGCTGTTTATTTTCGTCTTTTTATTCTATACCTACTCATTCTGTTCTCTCACAAATACATTTAATAGAAATAAATATACTATGACACAAATTTAAAGACTTGCCTTTTTAGTATTTGTTCATATAATACATCTCTCTCATGGAGGCTGTGGCTCAGTGGGATAGTGCACTGATCTTCTGATCAGAGGAGCACTGGTTTAATCCCCACTGCAGTCAGCATGTCACAGGGTGTTTCTCAATGTCGAGGACGCTTCCTTGGTAGACATGTCCCTCCGAGTCAGGTCCTTCAGAAGCGAGGCAAGAATCCTTCCTAGCCTCGGAAAACGAAGAATGGTGGAACAGGCTAACAGGTGTGCGTCATATGAGAGGCCCCGCCTTAAATGGAGCGCGATTTCCGCCAAAGATTTTGGAAATTGGTCCGTGCGCAAAGCATTGTGGGGATTTTAAGACCACGGAGTCTACACATGTGCAGCCTTGAAATTTCCCGCAACGAAGTACGCTGGCCTCGGTAGAATTCCAAGCACCCTGGACAGTCCTTCGGCGGGACTTGATGACGTAGCATCCTTGAAATAGTGGCTCTGGAGCAGCCTTCCTCGACATTGAGAAACACCCACTGTGTCCCTGAAGACACTTCACCACAAATGACTGAAGTCGTATAAAAGCGTCTAACAAGTGACATGTAATATATAATACATCCACGTGGGATTTTTTCAATATATTTTTTTATACGTTTAAGTTTGTATTTGGCAAAGCTTGATTTTATTATATATTTTAATATATTTTTTTAATGTTTTGAAGTGTATGAAAAAGCATTTGTGCTCTCAGCTTATAAAGTGCTGGATGAATAAATGATTATTATATTCATATTATTATTACCCTTCATTCCACCACTGTGTGTCTGATTCAGCAAATGAATCACAGATACATTAAAATAAAACTAATATTTAATCGATTTTAATTATTTGAAATATGTAGTAAAATCCTGGTGGTGAGACTAATAAAACAAAAAAACATGTGTAAATAAATCTAATAAAGACCTATACAAATACAACTATTACTATATTATATTATTTATAACCCTTAATTCCACCACTGTATATATATGATAGATAGATAGACAGATAGACAGACAGACAGACAGACAGAGAGAGGGATGGATAGACAGACAGACAGACAGACAGAGAGAGAGACAGACAGAGAGAGGGATGGATAGATAGATAGATAGATAGAGAGAGAGAGAGAGAGAGATAGATAGATAGATAGATAGATAGATAGATAGATAGATAGATAGATAGATAGATAGATATAGATAGATAGATAGATAGAGAGAGAGAGAGAGAGAAGAGAGAGAGATATAGATAGATAAGAAGTACTTTATTGATCCCAATTTGGGAAATGTTTGCGTTGCAGCAGCATGTACAAGGCAATTTACATAGAGAAATTAAGACACTAGAAATAAACAGTTTCAAATATTTCTGAAATAGAAATAAATAGCATTAAAAGTTTAAAATATATACATGTGGAAAATATCAAGTGGAAATACAAATTTCAGAAACAAATATAACGCAGGATATTATTGTGCAAGAATGGATTATTCAATATTAAAATGAGTATAAATGTAAAATGTACAGTGGGAATATAGTAAACGAATTACAGGCAATACAATGCTATTATTTTAATTATTTGATAATATTCATTAGTATAGTTAAATATGGAAAATAAAAAATAAAAATATGAAATGTGTGAGAAAAAAACTGCTCTCCCCCTGTGACCTCCGACCCCTCCGCGTCCATCCCGCTAACCCCGCCCCTCTGCAGAGAGAACGGGAGCTCCATTCAAACAAACCGAATCTCCGGGATGCGACAGTAAAGAGAGAGACAAGAACACAGGAGACACACACTCACACACACACACCGTGTACCGGAGAGCAGCACCGACACACACACATACACACACACACACACAGCCGCAGACACACAACACACACACTCTGAGCAGCAGGAGGCTAACGGCTAACAGCTAACATGGCGAGCGCCTCGTACCACATCTCCAACCTGCTGGAAAAATGACTTCCAGCGATAAGGACTTCAGGTAAATAAACACCCCGGGGGAGAGGGCTGTATTCCCGGCTCACCTGAGCAGATCACCCGGTGTTTCCTCCATACACACAAGAGAGATAACAGTCTATCAGGCCTACAGGCTCCATGCTAACAGCTAGCTTCTGCCACCTGTCTGATCAAGCGTCACAGCGCGAGCTCAGCAGTTAGCTAATATTAACGTTTTTTTAAATAAACGTTAGTGTTCGATCTGACAGCAGTTCAGGTGAAAAGCGTTAATAACCGTTCACGGAGCTAACATGCTAACGGGATGCTAACCTGACAGCTGAGCAGTAAATACAGGAGCTAACAGCTAACCGGCTAGCTGGCTACTAACTTTTCTTGTATTTATTTTAAACTAGCTCAATGCGTATTAATAGTAGATGTTAATCATAATCAGTGGTTCATTTCTTTTATTAATTTTGTTTTTATGTTTTCAATTTTTTAGGCTCTCTTACGAACCTTTAAAAAATAATGAATTTGTATTTTCTTATTATTTTAAGGCCAGCTTCTTTTTTTGGTGTCATTACGTTTTTTTTATTAATTTATTTTACTTTATGATGTTTCTATAAATTATACATGTTAAGGCTGTCTTACGAACCTTTAGAAAAGAACAATAGTTATTTATATTTTCTTATTATTTTTAAGACCAACTCCCTTGCTTTTTTCTCATTGTAAGTTACGTTTGTATTAGTTTAGCTTTTCTTGCTAGCTCACTATCATGATCAATGTATATGTTATTGTTTCTTCTTTTTTAACTTAACTAACTCTAACAAAATATATAATTCTTATTTTTTGAAACATTTTAGGCTAGCTCACTGCTGCAAGTTAGCATGATCTTTCTGTGTAATGTTGCTGTAGGGATTTAACTGTGAAGTTAGCATCTGAGCTAACAGGTGTAGTGTGTGTAAGAAGTTGTTATTGTGTTAGTGTTGTGTTGTTGTGCTAACTAGCATGGTGCTGGGGGTGTGGTAGGTGTTGTAACTCGGTAATAACAGCAGGTAAACAGACTGGATTAGCAGGGGGGGGGGGGGGTTTGGATACTTCAGTAGAAATACTTTAACACTGCAGGCTATCCCTTGGTGCACATATTTTGTATTTTAATTTCCCTTTGCTTCAACTCTGACAGAACTGATCTGATATCAGTGTCTGTCTTTTTACCGGATATTCAATCTGCATACTTGGCTTCTTGGGATTATTGGCATTTATATGTTTGCTGAGTTTCTGACTGGAATATATTGAACATAGTTGACCAACATGTTGAATATATGCCTATTGATCAGTAGTTTTTAGTAGGCTGTGGCACCCTGCAAAAGATATATTTGATTTTAATGTATTTATATTTTTGTGTATTCAATATTTATGTTAAATCAGCTCTCTAACATTACAGTAACGTTTTATTTAATTAATTGTATTTATATTATGTATTGTTTTAGATTTGAATAATTACCATTTGACTTGATTATTATATTTTTATGAATATTCTTCGTTGGTGTTTAACGTTTTTAATATGTGTTTGTATATATATACAGTATATCTATTTTTTACTTTACAACATATTTTTTTAACTGTTTGTTATATATATTTTTAAATGTGGCAAATAAAAGATATCTAAATATTGGCCAATAGAGTCCAAAATCAAGCTGCCCTATTGTGTTCTTCACTAAAACAATCAAACAACATTTTTTTAAACCAGCATATCAATGGGTTTTTTAACGTGTGTAAACAGAGAACAGTTTTAGACGAGGTAAAGACAGCAGGATGGAGGATGTGGAGTCTGAGAAGCCTCTATGTTTCACAGATGAACCTCACAGTGTAAATCTTCTGGAGACGCTCTCAGCTCAGTAATCTCCCGTCACTCCTGACAGACGCCGCTACCCGAAACCCTGAGTGTTAGAACATCATGTAGAATGTGCTGCTGACCTTGTGAGGAGAAACCAGTTCCTCTCCAATCCTCTAACGCTGCCGCCTGCAGGACACACACACACACACACAACACACACACACACACACACACACGTCTAAATAGCTTTTTAAGCGGAGTGTGTGCAGCCTACAGATGGAACTCACACACACATATTGGATCGGACACGCTCTCAGAAAATATAACTCGGTATTAAGAAGTCAGATCGGCAGCGACGTATAATTTTATCACCGTAAAGTGTTTTATAAACAGCTTAAAACTAATTTGATGAAATTGATTTCTGTTTCACGTCTTACTTCTAACTGTCCGGCTGACACATGTTCCTCCTGTTTACACACTTCACTGCTCCTAAAATGTACAAAGTTCTTATATATTTTAATCTATGTTGACGACAGAGGAAATAATACAGACGTTGTCCTGATATGATGAATGTTTTGTAATAGACAAAATGAAGAATGGTTAAACAAGTCAGATTTCAGGGTAAGACTCCAGACCAGAATGCGTCCGTACTTTAGCCTGACAGGGCAACTTGTATTTCATTAAAAACCTTTGTCCTTTTGTGTTCAAAAACATGTTTATCTGACTCCTTAGCCGTTTCAGGAGTTTACATTTCTGATGGGTTTTTCTGAAAACATTTGTGTTTCCTCTGCAGGTTCATGGCCACGAACGACCTGATGACGGAGCTCCAGAAAGACTCAATCAAACTGGACGACGACAGCGAGAGGAAGGTGCGTTCAAACCGGCTGAAACTGGTTTATAAACGTTATCATATATGTCTTTTTAATTAGTTATTGCTTGATTAATTGACGTTTTGATTGACAGGTGGTAAGGATGATCCTCAAACTGCTGGAAGATAAGAACGGAGAGGTGCAGAATCTGGCCGTCAAATGGTAAAAGATTTTGACTGCGTTGTTTTATTTTCGGTTTCCTCCTCGATGTGTGTGTCTTTGTAACGGTGGGAAGTAGTGGAGTACAAATACTTCCTTACTGTACTTAAGTACATGTGTGTCTTTGTAACGGTGTGTGTGTCTTTGTAACGGTGTGTGTGTGTCTTTGTAACGGTGTGTGTGTCTTTGTAACGGTGTGTGTGTCTTTGTAACGGGTGTGTGTCTTTGTAACGGTGTGTGTGTGTGTCTTTGTAACGGGTGTGTGTGTGTCTTTGTAACGGTGTGTGTCTTTGTAACGGTGTGTGTGTGTCTTTGTAATGGTGTGTGTCTTTGTAATGGTGTGTGTGTGTGTCTTTGTAACAGTGTGTGTCTTTGTAACGGTGTGTGTGTGTCTTTGTAATGGTGTGTGTCTTTGTAATGGTGTGTGTCTTTGTAACGGTGTGTGTGTGTCTTTGTAACGTGTGTGTGTGTCTTTGTAATGGTGTGTGTCTTTGTAATGGTGGACGGTGTGTGTGTCTTTGTAATGGTGTGTGTCTTTGTAACGGTGGACGGTGTGTGTGTCTTTGTAACGGTGTGTGTGTGTCTTTGTAACGGTGTGTGTCTTTGTAACGGTGGACGGTGTGTGTGTCTTTGTAACAGTGTGTGTGTCTTTGTAATGGTGTGTGTTTGTAACGGTGTGTGTCTTTGTAACGGTGGACGGTGTGTGTGTCTTTGTAACGGTGTGTGTCTTTGTAACGGTGGACGGTGTGTGTGTCTTTGTAACGGTGTGTGTCTTTGTAACGGTGGTGTGTGTGTGTCTTTGTAACAGTGTGTGTGTCTTTGTAACGGTGTGTGTGTGTCTTGTAATGGTGTGTGTGTCTTTGTAACGGTGTGTGTCTTTGTAACGGTGTGTGTCTTTGTAACGGTGGACGGTGTGTGTGTCTTTGTAACGGTGTGTGTGTCTTTGTAACGGTGTGTGTGTCTTTGTAAGGGTGTGTGTGTCTTTGTAACGGTGTGTGTGTCTTTGTAACGGTGTGTGTCTTTGTAACGGTGTGTGTGTCTTTGTAACGGTGTGTGTGTGTCTTTGTAACAGTGTGTGTCTTTGTAACAGTGTGTGTGTTGTAACAGTGTGTGTCTTTGTAACAGTGTGTGTGTCTTTGTAACAGTGTGTGTCTTTGTAACGGTGTGTGTGTGTCTTTGTAATGGTGTGTGTCTTTGTAACGGTGTGTGTGTCTTTGTAACGGTGTGTGTGTCTTTGTAACAGTGTGTGTGTCTTTGTAACGGTGTGTGTCTTTGTAACGGTGGACGGTGTGTGTGTCTTTGTAAAGGTGTGTGTGTCTTTGTAATGGTGTGTGTGTGTCTTTGTAACGGTGTGTGTCTTTGTAACGGTGGACGGTGTGTGTGTCTTTGTAATGGTGTGTGTGTGTCTTTGTAACGGTGTGTGTCTTTGTAACGGTGTGTGTGTGTGTCTTTGTAACGGTGTGTGTGTCTTTGTAACGGTGTGTGTCTTTGTAACGGTGTGTGTGTGTGTGTCTTTGTAACGGTGTGTGTCTTTGTAACGGTGTGTGTCTTTGTAACGGTGTGTGTCTTTGTAACGGTGGACGGTGTGTGTGTCTTTGTAACGGTGTGTGTGTGTCTTTGTAACGGTGTGTGTGTGTCTTTGTTACAAAGACACACACACCATTACAGTGTGTGTCTTTGTAACGGTGTGTGTGTGTCTTTGTAATGGTGGACGGTGTGTGTGTCTTTGTAACGGTGTGTGTGTCTTTGTAACGGTGTGTGTGTGTGTCTTTGTAACGGTGTGTGTGTGTCTTTGTAATGGTGGACGGTATGTGTGTCTTTGTAACGGTGTGTGTCTTTGTAACGGTGTGTGTGTCTTTGTAACGGTGTGTGTCTTTGTAACGGTGTGTCTTTGTAACGGTGTGTGTGTGTGTCTTGTAACGGTGTGTCTTTGTAACGGTGTGTGTGTGTGTGTCTTTGTAACGGTGTGTGTCTTTGTAACGGTGTGTGTGTGTGTCTTTGTAACGGTGTGTGTCTTTGTAACGTGTGTGTCTTTGTAACGGTGTGTGTGTCTTTGTAACGGTGGACGTGTGTGTGTCTTTGTAATGGTGTGTGGTGTCTTTGTAACGGTGTGTGTGTCTTTGTAACGGTGGACGGTGTGTGTGTCTTTGTAACGGTGTGTGTGTCTTTGTAACGGTGTGTGTCTTTGTAACGGTGGTGTGTCTTTGTAACGGTGTGTGTGTGTCTTTGTAACGGTGTGTGTGTGTCTTTGTAATGGTGGACGGTATGTGTGTCTTTGTAACGGTGTGTGTCTTTGTAACGGTGTGTGTGTCTTTGTAACGGTGGACGGTGTGTGGTCTTTGTAATGGTGTGTGGGTGGTGTGTGTGTGTCTTTGTAACGGTGTGTGTGTCTTTGTAACGGTGTGTGTGTCTTTGTAACGGTGTGTGTGTCTTAACGGTGTGTGTGTGTCTTTGTAACGTGTGTGTGTCTTTGTAACGGTGTGTGTGTCTTTGTAACGGTGTGTGTGTCTTTGTAACGGTTGTGTGTGTCTTTGTAACGGTGTGTGTGTCTTTGTAACGGTGTGTGTGTCTTTGTAACGGTGTGTGTGTTTTTTTTGCTCAGCCTGGGCCCCCTGGTCAGTAAGGTGAAGGAGTACCAGTGAGACCATCGTGGACACGCTGTGCACCAACATGCTGTCAGACAAAGAGCAGCTCAGAGACATCTCCTCCATCGGCCTGAAGACCGTCATCGGAGAGCTGCCGCCCGCCTCCAGCGGTGAGAATACTGCAGAGAATACTGCAGATAATACTGCAGAGAATACTGCAGATAATACTGCAGAGAATACTGCAGATAATACTGCAGAGAATACTGCATATACTACTGCAAAACTATCACTAACTACTGTTACTGTGTACTGAGCTGCCGCCAGCAGTACAAATACTACATATAATACTGCAAATATTCCTGCAACGTCAAATATTACTGTTACTTTTAAGATATTATCCCCTG
>JAAOOA010002468.1:0-42663 GCA_012861695.1 Trematomus loennbergii
GCGGTGGTGGGTGGTGATGTGATGTAGTTCTTTTATAGCCCAACATTAGCTCCTTTAGCTGCGTGGTGTGAAGTCATGTGACCGTGCTGTAGTTCTTTTATAGCCCAACATTAGCTTTTTACTTCAGAAATCATTAGGTATCATTAGGATTCGGCCGCCGATCGTTATCGGCCGATACTCACTCTCGGCCGATCGATCGGGCTCTCTATAAAGGCCGATCAGGAGAGCCGATCACATGACACTTTTCTCTGGGCGCGGCAAAACAAACTCGCCAAATGGCTTCACCGTCTGGCAGTATTTAAAGGTGTCCGAAAAAGACAATAAAATAGCGGTATGCAACGTGTGTGTGAAGCAGAAATCCTGCAGCTCCGCCCGCTGTGACGGACCGGTGAGCGGAGCAACACACACTAAGAGTTAGACCTAACACACTTAGCTATTTTATCTACCTCTGGAACAAGCTAAACTAGTTATAGGCTAAATATGTTTATTCTTCACTTTCGGGTCACTCATTACTGGATCAGTGAGCTGCATGAGATACTGACGGGCTGTCGGGAGAGAGAGAGAGAGAGAGAGAGAGAGAGAGAGAGAGAGAGAGAGAGAGAGACAGAGAGAGAGAGAGAGAGAGAGAGAGAGAGACTTCCGCTCATTTCTCCCGTGTTATTATCCAAAGTTAATGTAAACTTGAATAATGTACTTCATTTGAATGTAATAATTATGTTGGTTGTTGTTTGTGGAAGCGCATCATGTATTGAAAAATGAATCTGAACTTTTCGATCCGTTACGATTATAACTGAAGCAATATAAAAATGAACCCCCATTAACTGAGTTTTAAACATCACTTTAAATGGAAGATCCCCATAGCCCCCCCCACCAGATCAGATCGGCTGTAAAATTCCCGATCGGAGCATCCCTAGAAATCATGAAGTGGTGTTAATATGTGGAGATCATCCTGCTGAACAAAACGTGTCAGTATCATAAACGTTTGTTTGACACAGAGATTATTTACTGCAATAATCCAAAATTCCACTGAACCAGGAGATGCTGCCTTCAGGGTCCAACACACATCTCTGCACCACTCTATAGGTAACACATGCAGGTGATCACCATCATCATCATTCAGAGTTCATAAGTAGCAACCAGGAGATCCTGTGGACTCTAATTACAAAGACCTATGAGTGTTTCGGAGTCTGGAAAGAGTAGTTTCCTCCTCCACAGTTAAAACCAAGGACATACTTTGTTAGCATCAGCTTCCCTTAACGTCCTTTATGTGATTGTGTGACCATGTTTCCTGCAGACTGGCATCAGAAATCAGCTATAACAGAGGTTTGCTTTTTTCCATATTTTGGTTGTTTGAAGTTTGGCACACCAGACTCGGCACGTTGATTTCAGCAGCTGTAGTGCCGCTAACCTCGTTCATTACAAGAAGCGAGAAGAAAGGAGAGAGAAAGTGTGAGGAGGAGATCACGGCACAGTCACGACCTCAGGAGTCAGACAGTAAGGTAAAGTGAGGAGAGGGCGGGGCTTCAGATGTCGAGGCGTCCTCCACTTATTCGTCTACTTGCCAGCACTTGTCGAGTACAACAACGTTCTATGTTAGAAAATGTTCAGTACGGATCCCCAGCACGTAGAACCTGCCGGATGCTAACCTGTATATGTTGGGCAATTTGCACAATTAGGATAAGTTGCAGACAATAGCTAAACAATAATGGCTTGGTGATTTGGACAATTTTGTTCAAGGTATATTGAGGATGTTGAATAAATTCCTGACACTTGTAGCATCAAAAATGTCAGTTATGAGTCCCCTATAATGATAAAAATCGACCCAAAATTCATCAAATCAGTCCTTTCGGAAGTACAAATATGGCCACTTTCTGGTTAAAACTGCCATTTATGATCCTAGAAAATGTCAAAAACTGGTCCAACATACTCATAACCTCCAAAAACACTCAAAAACGGTCCAAAATCAACTACTATCTGCATATGCTAATTAACACAACTTATGCTAATTGTCTACAACATATGCAGGTTAGCACCCGTCAATTTCTATGTGCCGAGGACCTGTATTATACATTTTCGGGTTCACAACAGGACTCAAATGAGCTGGCAGACAGACGTTATATTCCAGGAGCGTCGAGGAATGTGATTAATCTTTAATTCGGGATTAAACAGCTCCTGCCTTCACTTCAGGATGATGTGGTAACCGTCATTCGAGTCATCTGGAAGGAAAAAGAAGGGGCGTTATAAATAAAAACCTGCAAATTATAAAGTTCATCAAGCTTTAAATATAGAAATCAAAGCTCTCAAATACCTTTCATGGTGTCCAGAACAAAACAGACTTCATCCTGGAAGTTCTGAATCATCTGTTGAAAGAGGAAATGGCATTTTGAGGGGTTTTCCGAACTTCAGTATTTTTAAAGATATTTTGACATTTGATCCTACTTGTACATCGAGTTGGCTGTAATTTGGCCGTTCATAGTGATTCATTGACAGATGTGTATCTTTCACTCTCAACATGTATGTATTTTACCTTTCAGTTCTGTTTTATTTTCTATTTTGAGATGTTTATATTCTATAAAAAATGTTATTTTAACATTATGTGCAATACCTCATTTTAACATGCTGCTGTATCCAAGAAAAATCCAAATTTGGGAACACTAAGACATCTTATCTTATTTTGACAAATCCAAGAACTACCATTTTCTAAAATGTCCGCTGCACTTAGATTCTGATCCTGAACACACCACAGGGATTTATTTTATTCCAAATACATCAAATCATCAACTAAAATAACTGAGATATTTCACAAAATTTGACAATCAACGAGATTCATTTTCAAATCAAAGCTCAAAAGTATCTCATGCATGGTGAAATATATCACAGCTGCGATCAGGGTGCACAAATAACTTAATTAAAGTCTGGAAAAGATTCAAATATGACCCGTTTTTCAATAGATTACCGTTGTTTTTTGGCTGGTAAATGGAAGTCATTCAACAATAAACAAATGGTTTTTTCTCCGCCCACAACGGACAAAACTTATTAAAGTTGTATCAAAGTCTCAAACTAAAATCTTCAACCATAATCTACGATAGACGGGGGAGAGCCAACGGTTAAAATTAAATTTATTTCAGCCAATTTTGCATATAAAATAATGCAAATGATAGTTGTTTCCTTAAAATTGGAGAATATTCTGTTGTTGTTGTTGTGTGTAAATCCACAGGGGGTGTTAGTTACCTCGTCGCTGACCAGCACGTGGATGCCGGTGGGTCCCTGTTTGAAGATCTGATTTATTTGTCGTGGCGAGATGTTGAAGAGCTGAGCGATCTTCTCCGTCAGCTCCGAGGAAGTGAGCTCCTCCAGGTAAATAGCGTGATATACTGCAGGAGGAACACAAAGGTACAAAGACAGGATTTTAATTAGTTTCTACACAGAGTGACATTCTAGTTGTTGATGCAAGTTAGGTGTCTGTGTAATAGATATGGAGCTCCAGCTGCTTAGCTTAGCATAAAGCCTGAAAACTTAAAGGGGACCCATCATGCAAAATGCACTTGTGTACGTCTTTTACATGAATATGTGTCCCCGGTGTTCCAGGGAACTCACCAAGTGTCAGAAAACACAACCCTCTCTATTTTCCTCCATACCCAAATCTCTAAAAAAGGGGCTGCAACGGATCTGATAAAAACTGATCCAGATTTGAACACTGTCCTGACGTCAGGACGGTGGCGCTACGGCTATTGGGCCAACTCCACCAATCAGGAGGAGACAGCCACGGCCATTGCCGTTCGAAAGCGCTGGAGACGCTGTAGTACATATGCCAGGCCTGTAGGTGGTGCTGTTCTCACTGAATCAGCCCTTGCTAAAACAGAGCTAAAAAATGTCAAATTGAGCGAAATGAGGCATGGCTAAAATGCATGATCTGTTTGGTATTTTGAAAAAAAAGTATAAATATGCCTTATATAGGTATGGTCCTACACTATATTATTCAAATATAGCATGATAGGTCCACTTTAAGGCCTGGCTCTGTCCACAAGTCAAAACCTATATACAACAATATATACTTAAAAGTAGATAATCTTAGGTTGGCTTATTGACGCTAATGTACCTGCAGGATTCTTGCTGTTCTGAGTTTGTATCTTCATGGTGGATAATTGTAAGTGGCTCTGGAGAAAGCATCGTCTAAAGTAATGCATTAAGACCACTGACCAAAGAAAGTGTTAGCAGCAGCGTCTCCGTTCTCATGTTTGGGCTGCTGCTCTCTGGCCTGCTGAGACTCCTGACAGACGTACACCGTCAGCCTGGGACGCACCACCCTGCAGACAGAGAGGAAACAATCAATCAATCAAGGTTTATTTATATCGCCCAATATCACAAATTACACATTAGTCTCCAGCAGAGGTTGCGCTATACTTTTTCGCTGCCCGTCATTTTGACAGACAGGATCGTCACATTTCCGTCAAAATCCATTATTACCCGTCGGTCTTTACACAACTCTGACGGGGGGGGGGGGGGGGGGGGGGGAGAGCACGCTGGTGAACTGTCAACGGGTAGTGGGAGAGCACGCTCGTGAACTGTTAGCGCCGTGTGTTATGCCGTGTTATGCATGCCCGTTGCACCTCTCGGAGCACGCCACAGCGTAAAGCAAATACGCCCAGACATTTCAATGATTTGTATACGGCAAAGTTCGGTTTGGAAACTATATCATTTCTTTTTTGGCGTGCATGCATAACACGGCATAACCCGGAGCCTCGCTGCGGGGAAGCTTTGGCGCTGCTCTGAGTTTGTTCTAATCTGTCAAAATGACGGACTGCTTTCAGATTTTTCCGTCATTGTTAAAAGAAAATCGGTTAACGCGACCAGGGCTTTACACCCTCTGTCCTTAGACCCTTGCAGGAAAAATCGCCCAAGAAACTCCGCGA
This sequence comes from Trematomus loennbergii, assembly GCA_012861695.1. Lineage (NCBI taxonomy): Eukaryota > Metazoa > Chordata > Actinopteri > Perciformes > Nototheniidae > Trematomus > Trematomus loennbergii. The sequence continues at coordinate 4,914 of JAAOOA010002468.1, forward strand.
TTAACGGGGAATGAATGTTTTAAACCTCGAGGAGGATCCCTCTCCCAGATCAAACAGAGGTGCAAACGATGTTGTGTGTAGAGATTAAAAAAACATAATAAATTACAAGATAGAGATCTAAATGTTAGAACATGTGTGTATATATCTTCTCAAAACCACGATGGATCCGGGTGGATGTCAACAAACTTCCAGATGCCACCCAAAAAGAAAAGTAGTAAGATAGGCGTGCGGCAGGACCACAGGCACGACTCGTGACCCAGACCTAACCCGTACATATATCAGGATATGAAGGAGACTCACCGTCCCTTCAGAGCGTTGAAGAGTCGGATCCCATCAGCCGGTCCACAGATCTGAATCACATCCTCTCTGGTCAGCTTCAGCAAGTCGGCTCCTGGTGAAGAAACAAGAGACTCCATTAGGAAAAGAAAACACTTCCTCTAAACGATATGGAGGGAGGAAAGGGAGGCGTGTGGCGCAGTGGGCTAGTGCGTTGGTGTTCGGATCAGGGGGCACAGGTTCAACCCCACTGCAGTCAGCATGTCGTTGTGCTTCATGCAAAACATTTGACCCTTCCCATAATACCTATTCTACAACTGTGAAGGTTGCATGTCCTCTGTGTATTTTTGCTACTTTTTGTATATTTCTGTATACTTTTATATATTTCTTCTTATTAAATTGGATTTGATTTATTTCGAATGTGTAAAACAATACAAACAAAATAATAATAATAATGACGAACTTAAGCCGTGTCAAATTGATAAGCAAAAAATATTACTCACTCTAAATTATATATAAAAAAATGATCTCCTTAATTACACTTATTTAATCCCACCCCTTCTCCCAAAAACTAAATTATATATATAGTTATGTATTTTTAAAAAAAAATTTTTTTACTTAAAGAAACACATTTTCTATTGAACAACAAAAAAACATAAAACAACAAATACATAAACAGATAAATAAACAAATAAATTCAAAAACAAATACATAGAGGTAAATGGTAATCCAGAAAAGATAAAATAACAAACCAAATAAATAAATAAACCGTAAACACCCAGTTATGATTTAACAGTTTCCTCCCTGTATCTTGTGAAAATCGTGTCCTTATACCCTTTTTTTTAAAAACAGTTTTCCGTTAGGACATCTTATTGTTTACGTTTCTGAACAGGTGTTGCACAGGTGTGTATTTCAGAGCCGTTTTTACCTGAGAAGTTGAAGAGCCGACAGAAAGGAGAGAAGCGGTTTCTTAGAAGCCATTGTTGAGCATCCTGTGGCGTTGCCGTGGGTAACAGATTCTGCGGGGGAGGAAACAACTGAGGATAAAAAGTGGAATTACAATCTGAACAACTTCAACATTCAAGGCTTTTATTGTCATGTGCACTTTAGCTACAGTGTAGAAATGGCAATGAAAAACTGAAGTCACAGGCTCCTCCAACAGAGCAACATGAATATATATATATATATATATATATATATATACAGGACAGAAAACAGATAAAACAGTATCTCAGAGTTAGGGTGTAGAAGTCAGGTGGAATTACTGGCTTAAAACATTTAAAAAGAGAGGAGAAAATTGAGGCTACTAATTCCAAACCGACCCCTACACCCTACCACTTGTCAGAGGTGGGAAGTAGTGGAGTACAAATACTTCGTTACTGTACTTAAAGGGACCTATCATGCAAAATCCACAATATTATGGGCCTCAGAACAGTCTCATAATTCACACAGAAGGATTCACACTTGTATTTTTCAATGCACACACAAATGTGTTCCGTTTCATATTCATGTAAATAAAATCCAAATACAGAAAAATGTTTTACATATGTATTTTTGATCCTCACATATTTGTTTTCCTTTTAAAACCCAAACCGCTTTCTGTGCATGGATCGCTGTGCATTCGTGTGTGAGTTTTTTGAGACTCCCCTGACGGTTACCCGATTCATACTTGTAATTGTTTCTATCTATAGCCAATCAGATGTCCCTCCATTCTAAGCCAATCGCATTAGCGCGCCCCAACGAGGGTATGATTTCTTGCATTCATGACGAAGCCGGACGAAGCGCTTCATATACGCATTTTGCGCTGTCCGGAGCTGACAGGTCCCTCTCAGGACACCTCCACTTTCCGAACAGGAAATGCACTCAAATACGATCTTTTATATTATTAAGGTACAGCGCCACTTTCCTGTATGGCGAATACAGCAGCTTTATTTATGTCTGTATGAAGTTGTTGTGACTGTGGAGGCAGCAGCTACAGGTTAGCTTAGCCTGATCGATCAGTGCACTACGAAGCCAGTTCTCCAGACCCTGGATATCTCCGAGTTATCTGGCTTAACTAACCCTAACGAGCACGATCTCGCCAAGCGGTCCAACGAAGCTGGTTATCAACTCGGTAACTCAACCCAGGGTTTCTCCGTCCGGCCGAGAGCGCGTTCACATGAAGGGGCGGGGTTAGCAACATTTGACCAATCACAAACATGGACAAGCGTACTGACAGCGCAGCGTCATACTTCCTGAATGAAAATATTAGACATATGAAGAAGTTAAACTTTAAACACTTTATCCAGGATAAAAGCCACATAGCTGCCCTCTTGGCCAGGTCGCTCTTAAAAAAAGAGATTTTAAAGGTCACCTATTATGCAAAATCCCCTTCTTCATGTCTCTTCTACATCAACATGTGTCCCCTCTTCTTCATGTCTCTTCTACATCAACATGTGTCCCCTCTTCTTCATGTCTCTTCTACATCACCATGTGTCCCCTCTTCTCCATGTCTCTTCTTCATCAACATGTGTCCCCTCTTCTTCATGTCTCTTCTACATCAACATGTGTCCCCTCTTCTTCACGTCTCTTCTACATCAACATGTGTCCCCTCTTCTTCACGTCTCTTCTACATCAACATGTGTCCCCTCTTCTTCATGTCTCTTCTACATCAACACGTGTCCCCTCTTCTTCATGTCTCTTCTACATCAACATGTGTCCCCTCTTCTTCATGTCTCTTCTACATCAACATGTGTCCCTCTTCTTCATGTCTCTTCTACATCAACATGTGTCCCCTCTTCTTCATGTCTCTTCTACATCAACATGTGTCCCCTCTTCTTCATGTCTCTTCTACATCAACATGTGTCCCCTCTTCTTCATGTCTCTTCCCATCAACATGTGTCCCCTCTTCTTCATGTCTCTTCTACATCAACATGTGTCCCCTCTTCTCCATGTCTCTTCTACATCAACATGTGTCCCCTCTTCTTCACGTCTCTTCTACATCAACATGTGTCCCCTCTTCTTCATGTCTCTTCTACATCAACATGTGTCCCCTCTTCTTCACGTCTCTTCTACATCAACACGTGTCCCCTCTTCTTCACGTCTCTTCTACATCAACATGTGTCCCCTCTTCTTCATGTCTCTTCTACATCAACATGTGTCCCCTCTTCTTCATGTCTCTTCTACATCAACATGTGTCCCCTCTTCTTCATGTCTCTTCTACATCAACATGTGTCCCCTCTTCTTCATGTCTCTTCTACATCAACATGTCTCCCCTCTTCTTCATGTCTCTTCTACATCAACATGTGTCCCCTCTTCTTCATGTCTCTTCTACATCAACATGTGTCCCCTCTTCTTCATGTCTCTTCTACATCAACATGTGTCCCTCTTCTTCATGTCTCTTCTACATCAACATGTGTCCCTCTTCTTCATGTCTCTTCTACATCAACTGTGTCCCCTCTTCTTCATGTCTCTTCTACATCAACATGTGTCCCCTCTTCTCCATGTCTCTTCTACATCAACATGTGTCCCCTCTTCTTCACGTCTCTTCTACATCAACATGTGTCCCCTCTTCTTCATGTCTCTTCTACATCAACATGTGTCCCCTCTTCTTCATGTCTCTTCTACATCAACATGTGTCCCCTCTTCTTCATGTCTCTTCTACATCAACATGTGTCCCCTCTTCTCCATGTCTCTTCTACATCAACATGTGTCCCCTCTTCTTCACGTCTCTTCTACATCAACATGTGTCCCTCTTCTTCATGTCTCCTCTACATCAACATGTGTCCCCTCTTCTTCATGTCTCTTCTACATCAACATGTGTCCCCTCTTCTCCATGTCTCTTCTACATCAACATGTGTCCCCTCTTCTCCATGTCTTTTCTACATCAACATGTGTCCCCTCTCTCCATGTCTCTTCTACATCAACATGTGTCCCCTCTTCTTCATGTCTCTTCTACATCAACATGTGTCCCCTCTTCTTCATGTCTCTTCTACATCAACATGTGTCCCTCTTCTTCATGTCTCTTCTAACATCAACATGTGTCCCCTCTTCTTCATGTCTCTTCTACATCAACATGTGTCCCCTCTTCTCCATGTCTCTTCTACATCAACATGTGTCCCCTCTTCTTCACGTCTCTTCTACATCAACATGTGTCCCCTCTTCTCCATGTCTCTTCTACATCACATGTGTCCCTCTTCTCCATGTCTCTTCTACATCAACATGTGTCCCCTTCTTCACGTCTCTTCTACATCAACATGTGTCCCCTCTTCTCCATGTCTCTTCTACATCAACATGTGTCCCCCTTCTCCATGTCTCTTCTACATCAACATGTGTCCCTCTTCTTCACGTCTCTTCTACATCAACATGTGTCCCCTCTTCTTCACGTCTCTTCTACATCAACATGTGTCCCTCTTCTTCATGTCTCTTCTACATCAACATGTGTCCCCTCTTCTCCATGTCTCTTCTACATCAACATGTGTCCCCTCTTCTTCACGTCTCTTCTACATCAACATGTGTCCCCTCTTCTTCACGTCTCTTCTACATCAGCATGTGTCCCCTCTTCTTCATGTCTCTTCTACATCAACACGTGTCCCCTCTTCTTCATGTCTCTTCTACATCAACATGTGTCCCCTCTTCTTCACGTCTCTTCTACATCAGCATGTGTCCCCTCTTCTTCATGTCTCTTCTACATCAACATGTGTCCCCTCTTCTTCATGTCTCTTCTACATCAACATGTCTCCCCTCTTCTTCATGTCTCTTCTACATCAACATGTGTCCCCTCTTCTTCATGTCTCTTCTACATCAACATGTGTCCCCTCTTCTTCATGTCTCTTCTACATCAACATGTGTCCCCTCTTCTTCATGTCTCTTCTACATCAACATGTGTCCCCTCTTCTTCATGTCTCTTCTTCATCAACATGTGTCCCCTCTTCTTCATGTCTCTTCTACATCAACATGTGTCCCTCTTCTTCATGTCTCTTCTACATCAACATGTGTCCCCTCTTCTTCATGTCTCTTCTACATCAACATGTGTCCCCTCTTCTTCATGTCTCTTCTACATCAACATGTGTCCCCTCTTCTTCATGTCTCTTCTACATCAACATGTGTCCCCTCTTCTTCATGTCTCTTCTACATCAACATGTGCCCCTCTTCTTCATGTCTCTTCTTCATCAACATGTGTCCCCTCTGTGTAAGAGACTCTGAAAGTTTCAGGAACAAAGATTCTCTCTCTTTTTCTCCTGATCCATTTCTATAAAAACCTGTCTGAAAATGAGCTGATCAGATTTTGGCCACTTTATGATGTCATAACGATGTTTTGTCTTGTGTAGCCATTAGCCAATCAGCAACCAAGGTAACCCCCCCCCCCCCACCTTATCACCTGAATCTCCTCCTAGAGCACCATTGAGTTCTTTTTAACCAAATCTCTCTCAGAGGGGCGTGGGAGGGGCTCCTTATTTTCATCTAAAGTAACAGACAGAGAATCAGCACTTTGGAAACAGGGCTGAAACAGAGGGGATTATGGGTAATGCTGCAATGATCTGTTTGGTGTTTCAGCCAATCAGAGACAGGTTCTGTATATATCTGAGACCTGTAATATATTGATGAAAAACAGTATAATAGGGGACCTTTAATCTCAATGAGACTTTTACCTGGTTAAATAAAGGATTTATATATACCTCGAGTGTAGAGGGAGGTGCGCTTACATCAGCGACCTGTACGACCGGCTCGGGCAGGTGGGTCGGGGAACCATTTCTGATATAAAAGGGCAAAAAATACCATGTTATAAACCTGGAAAATGTCAGAAAAACAGATTTAAGTTACGACAAGGAGGTATGGATGTATAGATGGATAGATAGATAGATACAATACTTGAAATACTTTAAAAAGTGGAAAAGAGAGTTAATAATTACAAATAAAATGAAAAAAATTACATCAAATATAAAATATAAAAAATATTCTGGATAGTTAAAATAAAAAGTCACTCCCAGGTTTAAACTAGTAGTTAATGTCTCCCTTAATGTCTTTATTTACCATAGATACCTCTGTATGGCCTATATAAAGATATTATTTCTCAGTATGCAGAACTACTATACATATAATAAATTAAATGTACTAGTCAGTTCAGTTGTCTTGTGTCTTATCTGTCAGAGAGGAACCATTATTTTACAAACTATTCTTAACAAATAATCCGAGGGGAATTTCTTGTTTGTTTTTAACATGTGATGTGTCATTTTGTAAAGCACTTTGAGCTGCATGTTTAGAAATCTTAATCCCCCGTACCCTTCAGCGACGGGGAAGCTGTTGTGCGAGGTGTTGAATCCCGGAGACGGAGAGTTACTGACGTACGAAACCTCCGGCCAGGGGCAGCACTGCAACACAAACACACTTCAATTATTGAATAAAAAACAACACAATTAAATCTCTGCTGACATTAATTACAAGCTGCTGCTTTCTCTGACATCTCATTTCTGTTTGAGTGCGTCATGTGAGAGGATTAAGTTTTTTATTTATTTTCTATGGATAAAAAGGATCATCGACGTCATGATTCTAATTTGTAAAAGAAAGTCTGTATTTAGGCTCTTTTCTACAAGACGGAAGAGAAAATAACTTTAAAGGGGACCTATCATGCAAAATGCACTTTTTGATGTCTTTATACATAAACATGTGTCCCCGGTGTGTCAGGGAACTCACGCAGCGTCAGAAAATAAAACCCTCTCTCTTTTCCTCCGTACCCAAATCTCTAAAAACGGGGGAACAACGGAGCTGATCCAGATTTGCGTCCGATATGACGTAATATCTGAAATGTGGACCCACGGCCCTATCAGAAACGTTGCTATCAGAAACAATGCCCGACTGTTTTGGACGTAATATGGTCGGTGTTTACATTAGCATCGCTAACACTCAGAGCTAACCTGTACTGGAGAGCATGTGTGTGAAGAAGCAGGAAATAAAAAGGAACTCACCTTGTGGTATAACCGGCAAGAGAGAAAGCCTTTGAGCTCCATACTGTTTCAGAAAGAATCCTTGATAATCCATGATATGGCGTTTCATCACGGCAGTATTTAGTTTAGACGGTAGCTGCCGGGTCCCGCATAAGCTCCGCCCCCTCCTTTTATTTTGTATCAATTTTTTAAAGCTTTATACCCCAAATCATCACTTTGAAACAGGAAGTGAAATAGAGGGATATGAGGCATGGCTAGAATGGGTGATCAGTTTGGTATTTTGAGCAGAACACTTCATAGACATGTTTTTTATATATTTGTATATATAAAAAAATATGGTATTGTATATATCTTTTGGGGCATTTGTTTTTTTTATTAATTAACATGGGCCATTGTGCACATTTGTACACAAGCTACCTCTCATCCACTTCCATTACACATATTATATTTTATTATTCCAAGTACTTTGCACTAATATAATGCACGTAGTTTGTTGGTATATCCATATTATGTAAATAATTGGTCTATATCTTAACAGTTTTAATTGTTTTTATTTTATTCTTTGGTTGTTTTTTTACCTTTTATCTTCTTTAACTGTTTGTTTGTACACCAAGACAAATTCCTCTTATGTGTAAACCTACTTGGCAATACACCTGTTTCTGATTCTGATGAGGATTTTTCCCACAATTGTTCGACATTACTACGACGTTAACCAAGAAAACATCGATGCTGTGTTTAATTTTGACGACTCTCCTCTTGATTGAACTTTGAAACTTCATCAATATTCTCACCTCTGTCAGGATAGTCGTTTCATACGATGGTTGGTATTTTTCTTTCTCCTGCGGCGCTCTCTTCTCCATCTTCTCCCGGTCCGTCTTCTGCTTCCTGTCGGCTCCTTTAGGCTGAAACAGGTGGAACAATTCATGACAAATACTGTATTTGCATTGCAGTTCATCCATTACTTCAATAAAAATAGCTGTTTCGAAAAGCAAAAATAAGGAAATGGCAATAAAACTTCAGATTTACAACTGATATGTGTTAAACAAGTATTTCCTGTACGATTCCAATACTTTTTTATAGTAGAAATGTCAGTGCAAACAGAGAGAGACTACAACCTGTGATTGAAGGTGAATGAAGCGTACCTGTTTCAATGTCTGCATTTTAACCAAAGTAATGTTTGTAGACCCCTTCATTACATGTCCTCACCTTCCATATTTTAGATATATTATTTAACATAGGTGTAAAAGATATTAAGACTTGTTGATTTAGTTATAAAACAGCCATTTAAAAAAGCGATCACATCTGCCTCATCACGTTAGCTAGCGCGAGCAGAAAGAGGGACTTCTAGAATTTAAAAAAGATAGGTATCAGTAAAACTATCTTTAACTATATTATTATTGTATGTGTATATCAACATTTCCCTTTTTTAATAAGACAATACGGTCAATACCAGTAGATCCATTAGCCCTTAAAAAAAATGTATGTAAAATGATAATGCGTATAAATGGAAATGGGAATTTTCTGTTTTATTAGCCATGTAAATAGCTTGTTAGTAATGAGGTGTTTTTCACAACGAAGGGTAAAAACAGAATATTTTGTGCATGTTAACTTAGTCAATGGACAGTTTCATCCCACAGGCAATAAGACTCAAGTGTTTGCAACTTACAAATTATGTATCTAATATATCATATTCCAATTACTTGTATATAGACTCTCCTTGCACTATGCTATTTATTTGTATTTACTTGTTGGAGGAGCCTGTGACCTCAGATTTTCATTGATATATCTACACTGTAGCTACAAATGAAAATAAAAGCCTTGAACCTTGAAATGTAATCTCAATAGAGCGGTGCAGGGATGACGTATTCACCCGGAAGTAAGCTGCTGGTTCCCTCGACTAAATAGCAACGGGATTTCTCCATAGGATTTTGGAAAATAGCTCGAAATAAGATCTGTGGAAACGAACCTGTTTGATAAATGCACGTTTTGTTCACCGGATAATCTCCACATGTCTACCCTACTTTTATAATTTTCTAATCATAAATCTAGTCGCCAGAAGCAAAATGCTAACGTGATGCTATAAAGGAACTACAGCCGAGTACAGCAGCACGACTTCAACGTCAACTTAAGATCCATATTCAAACATACAGATTCTAAATGGTGCGAGTTGAAGTGTTTGTTTGAACAGTCTGCAGGAGGCAGGGACTGCTTTCAAGCAGAACAGGGCAAACAAACTTAGAGGAGTGTTTCCGTGTTCGGCGTAATGACGTACAACGGCCTCCACAACTTCTGCAGTCCTATTCAGCCACTTGGTAACAACCATCGTTTCTCAGACACGTCAACTCTTCAGAAATCACCAGTGGGGTCACTGCTGATGGATTTAATGTCGTAGAAAAACCGTGATCGTCTCTTCACTGTGTCTCAACCACAGACCTTACTTCCAGATATTTTCCAAAATCCTATGGAGAATCCCATTTTTTTACTTTTGACCTTTCCCCCTCCTCACCTTGAAGACCTTGACCTGGCAGGACGCAGAGTGCAGGTGTTCGGTGTACTCTTCGTTCTCGTTCTCCTTAAACGTGTCGATCTGGATCCGGAAAGGAACGCCTTTCTCTCCTCCGTGTTTACGCATCGTGAATTCTGTGCTTATGCAGTGTACCTAACAGAAAGAAAAGGAATATAAGATTTAAGATCAGTACAGGAATGATGATATATTATAAACTGTCTTTTTGCCAAATAAATGTATGAGAACACTAAATGCTAACAAGTTTAGCTCAATGATGCCAAAGTGACGACAATACAGCGGCGCAGGGATGTCGTATTTCTGTGATAGGCCCTGAATGCAGCATCTTCCTGGTTCAAAAAGCTAAAGGCGGCTAATGTTGGGCTATAAAGGAACTACAGCACGGTCACATGACTTCACGTCACCACCGCTAAGCTAAAGGTGGCTAATGTTGGGCTATAAAGGAACTACAGCACGGTCACATGACTTCACGTCACCACCGCTAAGCTAAAGGTGGCTAATGTTGGGCTATAAAGGAACTACAGCACGGTCACATGACTTCACGTCACCACCGCTAAGCTAAAGGTGGTTAATGTTGGGCTATAAAGGAACGACAGCACGGTCACATGACTTCACGTCACCACCGCTAAGCTAAAGGCGGCTAATATTGGGCTATAAAGGAACTACAACACGGTCACATGACTTCACGTCACCACCGCTAAGCTAAAGGCGGCTAATGTTGGGCGTGATGACGTTTAGTCGTCTCATTTAGACACTTGTTAGCAACCACTGTTTTTAAATCCACCAGTGGGGTATTTACTGACGTATTTTATGTCGTAGAACCAGCTTGTGTTAACCACAGACCTTATTTCAGGATAACAACCAAAAAAAACATTGACCTCCAGGCGTAGGAACAGGAACAGATCACTGACGTTGCTTCTGATAAATGAAATAATTAAGGAAGTGTTGTCCGTGGTGTTACCTGGATAAAAACTGAGGTTCTTTTCGACGGGTCCCAGAGGAACTCCACAGTGTTGAGCTGAGTCGGGTTGGCTCGGGGGTCGATAATGCCGACGGACATGGGGATATCTGCAAAGTAAAACAGGCTGTTATCAGAAAAGGTCAGATTTGGCGTGCTCAAATCCACTGTTGTCCTTGGTTGAAATTACCCTAGTTTAACTTTTGGGACGCAGCAGTGCGCACCTCATTTTTGTATGCATCGTCTATTGTAGATGGTTACATAGTTTAGTAATTACTGTGACACTTTGTACCGCAATGTGTTTCAGTTATTCATTCCAAAATGTGAGAACAGCACCATCTACAGGCCTGGCATATGTACTACAGCGTCTCCAGCGCTTTCGAACGGCAATGGCCGTGGCTGTCTCCTGATTGGTGGAGTTGGCCCAATAGCCGTAGCGCCACCGTCCTGACGTCAGGACAGTGTTCAAATCTGGATCAGTTTTTATCAGATCCGTTGCAGCCCCTTTTTTAGAGATTTGGGTATGGAGGAAAATAGAGAGGGTTGTGTTTTCTGACACTTGGTGAGTTCCCTGGAACACCGGGGACACATATTCATGTATACAAGACGTACACAAGTGCATTTGCATGATAGGTCCCCTTTAATTGACAGTCATAAGTGCGCTCGGGTATTTATACAACTAGCACTACTCCTTGATTATGAGCACGTTTCCTCACCCAGGTCCAGGATGCGGTCCCCGGGTCGGTTCCAGCGCCAGCCCTCCAGCTGCTGGTGCTCCGTGTACTGCAGCCGGCGGTCATGAAACACCACCCGGAGGATGCTCTGAAATACAATATGAGATAGATGTTAAAGGTCTCCTATCATGCTATTTTTAGACCTATATTATGGGTCTCAGATATATACAAATATATTAAAAACATGTCTATGATGTGTGCTCAAAATACCAAACAGATCATGCATTTTAGAAATCCCTCATATCCCTCTATTTCAGCTCTGTTAGAGAACTGCTGATTCTCTGCTGGCCCCGCCCCCTTTTGAGCAGCAGGCACACTGTGAGTTCTGTGACGAGCGGCTGCTCTCCTCAGATACTCAGCTAAATGCTGCCGTGATTAAACGCCATCATGTTCTAAACCACTTCAAGGACTATTTCTGAAACAGTATGGAGCTCAAATGCTTTTTCTCTCTCTCAGGTTTACCACAAGGTGAGTTCCTTTTTTATTTCCTGCTTCTTTACACATGCTCTCTCCAGTACAGGTTAGCTCTGAGTGTTAGCGATGCTAATGTAAACAAAGACCATATTAATTCCAAAACAGTCGGGCATTGTTTCTGATAGCAACGTTTCTGATAGGGCCGTGGATCCACATTTCAGATATTACGTCATATCGGACGCAAATCTGGATCAGCTCCGTTGTAGCCCCGTTTTTTAGAGTTTTGGGTACGGAGGAAAAGAGAGAGGGTTTTATTTTCTGACACTTTGTGAATTCCCTGTGAATTTTGCATGACAGGTCCCCTTTAAACGTTGGGGTACAGGTTTGTATCTGCAGACCTGTGTATATATTGGAATGAGCCCCCCATTGATATCTGGACATCAGGGAGTCTACTCACACTGCGTTGCCGATTGAAAACTCACCTGCATCTTTGCTAAAACACTTCTGCACGTAGCACTAACAATCTGGTTGGGCTAATAGACAGGAAATGTACCTGCAGGATTCTTGCTTTTAAGGTTTGTTTCTTCATGGATGAATGCACTTAAAGCGTCAGCTAAATCAAATGTAATGTAATTGGTAAAGTATGTGCGATTCTTACCTTAACCATTTTGTCAGTGATTTCCGAAGTTCTCCAATTTTCCGATTGTCAAGCATTCTTATTTCATAGGACTGCCCTGCAAGGACACGTTCATACAGCGGGTTAAAAGAACATTCTGTCACATGTATAGTTCAATCTTTATATTTCCCATCTTTTCCAGTATCATAGTATCTGCTGATGTATTTACAGTCATAGCAGGCATGAGTTCACGGCTCCTGCTCATAACCATTCAGGATTTGGTTTCTAAATAAGAGTTTTAGTATTTAGTATAGTATGTATGTAGGTGACATGCATGTGAATTAGCTTTCTGTTGGATGCTGACCTTGGTTGAGGTAGGTGAGGTTTCATCGTGCAGTTTGACGGCGGGCGAGGTAGCTGCACACAAAACGTACTGAAAGGGGAGGATCTTGTTCTCGTTGTCCGGAGGAAGGATGGACTCTTCCTGTTTGAAGATGGGGAGGGCGAGGACATCGCTGAGGAACAGAAACACACACACAACAAACATTATTTAATTTACACAGAACAAATACATCTGATGGAACACTCGCGCTCCTATTGGCTAGCGCTCCAACTCATTGTGCGTGACAGGCTAAGAGGTGGGACATCTCGAAGCGGTTGACCAATCACAACAGAGCCGGCCAGCTAACCAATCAGAGCAGACTGGGGACATGTCCCAGTAGAGAGACTAAATACTGATATACACCTGAACATCAGCAGGAGAGGACTCTTTAAAGTAGAGACACTACATACTGTGATATACACCTGAACATCAGCAGGAGAGGACTCTTTAAAGTAGAGACTACATACTGATATACACCTGAACATCAGCAGGAGAGGACTCTTTAAAGTAGAGACACTACATACTGATATACACCTGAACATCAGCAGGAGAGGACTCTTTAAAGTAGAGACACTACATACTGATATACACCTGAACATCAACAGGAGAGGACTCTTTAAAGTAGAGACACTACATACTGATATACACCTGAACATCAGCAGGAGGACTCTTTAAAGTAGAGACACTACATACTGATATACACCTGAACATCAGCAGGAGAGACTCTTTAAAGTAGAGACACTACATACTGATATACACCTGAACATCAGCAGGAGAGGACTCTTTAAAGTAGAGACACTACATACTGATATACACCTGAACATCAGCAGGAGAGGACTCTTTAAAGTAGAGACACTACATACTGATATACACCTGAACATCAGCAGGAGAGGACTCTTTAAAGTAGAGACACTACATACTGATATACACCTGAACATCAACAGGAGAGGACTCTTTAAAGTAGAGACACTACATACTGATATACACCTGAACATCAGCAGGAGAGGACTCTTTAAAGTAGAGACACTACATACTGATATACACCTGAACATCAGTAGGAGAGGACTCTTTAAAGTAGAGACCACTACACACTGATATACACCTGAACATCAGCAGGAGAGGACTCTTTAAAGTAGAGACACTACATACTGATATACACCTGAACATCAGTAGGAGAGGACTCTTTAAAGTAGAGACACTAAATACTGATATACACCTGAACATCAGCAGGAGAGGACTCTTTAAAGTAGAGACACTACACACTGATATACCCTGAACATCAGCAGGAGAGGACTCTTTAAAGTAGAGACACTACCTACTGATATACACCTGAACATCAGCAGGAGAGGACTCTTTAAAGTAGAGACACTACATACTGATATACACCTGAACATCAGTAGGAGAGGACTCTTTAAAGTAGAGACACTAAATACTGATATACACCTGAACATCAGCAGGAGAGGACTCTTTAAAGTAGAGACACTACATACTGATATACACCTGAACATCAGTAGGAGAGGACTCTTTAAAGTAGAGACACTACATACTGATATACACCTGAACATCAGCAGGAGAGGACTCTTTAAAGTAGAGACACTACATACTGATATACACCTGAACATCAGCAGGAGAGGACTCTTTAAAGTAGAGACACTACATACTGATATACACCTGAACATCAGCAGAGAGGACTCTTTAAAGTAGAGACACTACATACTGATATACACCTGAACATCAGCAGGAGAGGACTCTTTAAAGTAGAGACACTACATACTGATATACACCTGAACATCAGCAGGAGAGGACTCTTTAAAGTAGAGACACTACATACTATATAGACCTGAACATCAGCAGGAGAGGACTCTTTAAGGTAGAGACAATACATACTGATATACACCTGAACATCAGCAGGAGAGGACTCTTTAAAGTAGAGACACTACATACTGATATACACCTGAACATCAGCAGGAGAGGACTCTTTAAAGTAGAGACACTACATACTGATATACACCTGAACATCAGCAGGAGAGGACTCTTTAAAGTAGACACTACATACTGATATACACCTGAACATCAGCAGGAGAGGACTCTTTAAAGTAGAGACACTACATACTGATATACACCTGAACATCAGCAGAATAGGGCTCATTTAATTTTCTAGATCAATCTTTGGTCTATAAAATATCAGTAAAATTGTGAAAAATATCCATTTCTCTAAACAGAAAAGCAGCAAAAAAATGTTTCAAATAGAGAGTCTTTCACTACACTTGATACTGAAAGGCAGTTCATTATAACAGAGCAAAGGAAGGAAACTCTACTAAATACCAAGGTATCCAGACAGCGTGTCTTCTCTCCTCTCACAGGAGAATTTCTGGAACAAAAGTGCACTCTGCTCTGCTCCTTCAGTATCATTTAACAAAACACTTAAGCAGCCAGAAAGGGGCAGAAAGAAGAGGGATCTTTTATCACGAAAACTGATTTCTGATTATGATTTCTGCAGAACCTCATGCTGTCCTTCCATCGAGAAAGACTGAGCAAAGGCATCATAAATATATTTTTAGACCTATAAAGACTCCACAGAAATACATGGTTTGCAGATATGTTTATGTAGCAGGGATACGCTGCAGGTCTAATGCGCTAAGCTCATTTCATTAAAGATTATTCTTCATCTGATACTCAACAAGCTGCTTTGTAATAAAATAATTTACTTTTTCGCTATCACTGTGTAGGAAGTGAAGTTTGAGACCCTATGGTTCGAAACACATTAATAAAACACATTTAATTTGACAGAAAGTTTGATCCCCAATACTATTAATATACAGCGGTTTCCAACCTGTGGGCTGCAGCCACGACACATTGCAAGTGGGTCGCCAAATAATTTGCAAAACATTATGATTTGTGTGGAAACATTATCATTATTAATTTATTTGTATTCCTTTCCTTTCTCTTTTTGATCCTCCTTAGCAACGGTCATTCCAGTCCTTGACAGCGGGCTGTTCTACTGGATAACAACGTGTCACATGATCTGAATCGACCAATCAGAACTTTATTTAGCCTCCGTATTGTTTATGGTTGAATGTGGGCCGCGAAACAAATTTTTTTTTTTATTCTTAAGTGGGCCCCGAGTTGAAAAGGTTGGGAACCGCTGATATAGAATATTCAACCCCCTTCCCGTTAGTAAAGGGTTTTCTGATTCAGATGTCTGCAGTACCTCATGCTGTACGCCCCCGCCCCGAGCTCCTGCCCGATGCCCGACAGACTGGCATCGAAATCCTGCACCAAACCGGACTCGATCACCTCGTCCGTGAGAGGAAGCTTCAGAGCCCACGCCATGATGACCAGATGAAAGGAGAGCACTTCGGGTTAAAACCTGCGCCAAGGTTCCCACAACCTGACAATCTGTGGAGGAGAGAGGAGAAGAAGATAATAAAGCTTTATTTATACAGCACTTTTCATACAACACATGCAGCTCAAAGTACTTTACAAAATGACACATCACAAACAAACACCAAGAAATTCCCCTCAGATTATTTGTTAAGAACTTTAAAAGGTACATGCAGCAAAATATAACATGTTATCAGATAGCACAAGGAGTCAAAGGTATGATAATAGAAATAAAATAAATAATGGTTTCTCTCTGACATATAAGACACAAGACCACTGAGTCGATGCAACAATATAAAGACCACAGGATTTATTTCTAAAATAGAGCCCAAATGTAAGTTGAAATATCACATTTACCCCTTAAATACCCCATCAGACCACATCCCTCCCGTCCTCCAGAACCTCCACTGGCTCCCCATCCGTCAAAGAATCCACTTCAAAGTCCTCCTCATTACTCACAAAGCCCTCAACAATCAGGCCCCCCCCTGCCTCACAGACCTGCTGCACCACCACACCCCTTCCCCCTACCTCACAGACCTGCTGCACCACCACACCCCTTCCCCTACCTCACAGACCTGCTGCACCACCACACCCCTTCCCCCTACCTCACAGACCTGCTGCACCACCACACCCCTTCCCCCTGCCTCACGACCTGCTGCACCACCACACCCCTTCCCCCTGCCTCACAGACCTGCTGCACCACCACACCCCTTCCCCCTGCCTCACAGACCTGCTGCACCACCACACCCCTTCCCCCTACCTCACAGACCTGCTGCACCACCACACCCCTTCCCCCTGCCTCACAGACCTGCTGCACCACCACACCCCTTCCCCCTGCCTCACAGACCTGCTGCACCACCACACCCCTTCCCCCTGCCTCACAGACCTGCTGCACCACCACACCCCTTCCCCTGCCTCACAGACCTGCTGCACCACCACACCCTTCCCCCTACCTCAGACCTGCTGCACCACCACACCCCTTCCCCCTGCCTCACAGACCTGCTGCACCACCACACCCCTTCCCCCTGCCTCACAGACCTGCTGCACCACCACACCCCTTCCCCCTGCCTCACAGACCTGCTGCACCACCACACCCCCTTCCCGCTGCCTCACAGACCTGCTGCACCACCACACCCCCCCCCCCCTACCTCACAGACCTGCTGCACCACCACACCCTTCCCCCTGCCTCACAGACCTGCTGCACACCACCCCCTTCCCCCTACCTCACAGACCTGCTGCCACCACCAACCCCTTCCCGCTGCCTCACAGACCTGCTGCACCACCACACCCCCCCCTCCCCTACCTCACAGACCTGCTGCACCACCACACCCCCTTCCCCCTACCTCACAGACCTGCTGCACCACCACACCCCCCCTGCCTCCGCTCATCAGAAGCCAACCTCCTATCCATCCCCACCCGCATCAATCACCGGACCTGGGGGACAGAGCCTTCCCCGTCGCTGCCCCCTCCCTCTGGAACTCACTCCCACAACCCATCAGAGACTGCACTGACCTCACCACCTTCAAAACACTCACAAAAACTCACCTCTTCAATCTGGCTTTTAATGTGTGATTGTTTTTGTATTGCTTGATTTTTATTTGACTTTAACTATATTTATTTATTTGTTGTTCTTTTCTTTTCTTTTCCCTATATCTGTAAAGTGTCTTTGAGCACCTGTAAAAGCGCTAACAAAATAAATATTATTATATTATTATTAAATAGTTTCTGTATCCTGGGGATGCAGTCATTTGATAGGCTGTATCTTTGTGTAAAATGTGAGTCTAATAACAGTGTAACATGGGTATAATATAGGTGTAATAATGGTGTAACATGGGTATAATAACGGTGTTTTAATGGTGTAACATGGGTGTATTCATGGGTAATATGGGTCTAATAACAGTGTAACATGGGTATAATATAGGTGTTTTAATGGTGTAACATTGGTATAATATAGTGTAATAATGGTGTAACATGGGTATAATATAGGTGTAATAATGGTGTAACATTGGTGTATTCATGTATAATATGGGTTTAATAACAGTGTGATATAGGTGTTATGTAGATAATAGCAATCAATGAATTCTCCAAAATAGTGATTGCCTTAAAGGGTTCAAACATATCATACGACATCTGAATTAAATATTCTCCATGTTGGTAATTGTTAAGTCAGTGTTATCTTAACGTTGTGTTTTATATATGTTATTTTAAATGTTGCTGTTAAGAATGTAAACATGTCACGTGTCTTTGAGTACCATAAAAAAGCGCCCTATAAATAACATGTATTATTATTATTATTTTAAAAACACTGCAGTGGTGACGTTTCACACGCTGTAAGCAACCATGCACTGATGCACAACAACAATAATAACTTGAGTAAAAGGACAGTTTTTTGTGCTTTTCATGTATTTAAATCAGTTAGAAATGATATGAAATAAGACATATCTTACCTTCAGTTGTGCAGCAGATGCTAACACTGCTTCTTCATCTTCTTCATGTCGCTTCTTCCCAGACGTAAAACAAACATCACGAGCTAACGAAGCTAACTACTGACAGACAGCTAAAACCAATGCTAACCTGTATTAGCCTTCACTTGTAGAGGATTCATGAAAACATAGAGTCCTGGTAGACATATCTTTACATAGGAGGAATATAAAATTACCTCAGACTCGTTAAATATTAAATTAATGTATTGCTTTTGTTTGTTTATCTAGCTTCGTAGCAGGAAAAGGGAGCTGACGTCACTTCTGGTTCACTCTTCTTCTTCTTCGTGGTGTTATATTACAGTCGGGGGTCACTACCGCCACTCTGCGGTTATGGTGAGTAGTACAACACAAAGCTGAGTATTCATTCATTTTCTACTATCAGAGGTGGAAGAAGTACTCAGATCTTGAAGTAAAAGTAGATGTACACAGATCTTGTACTTGAGTAAAAGTAGAAGTACCAGAGTGTAGGAATACTCGGTTACAAGTCAAAGTAAAAGTATTAGCATCAAAATATAGTTAAAGTACCACAAGTAAAAGTATTCATTGTGCAGATTGGTCCATTTCAGAATAATATATATGATATGTTTTATAATGATTGATCATTAAAGTGTTATCAAAGCTGGTAACGGTGCAGCTAGTTTTAATGACTTTGTATACTGCATATACTATTTAAAATATTTTTAAAAGATCGGAGAGCCAGCCTCTCGTCCAACATCAGTGTGTGACCTCACTAGTGCTCTTCTGGATGAAAGGGCTTCCCACAGACACACTCCAAGATCTGTAGAAAGCCTTCCCAGAAGAGGAAGCTGTTATAGCTGCAAAGGGGGACCAACTTCAAATGAATGCCTAAGAGTTTGGAATGGGATGTCCTGAAAGCTCCTGCAGGTGTAATCAGAATCAGAATCAGAATCAGAATCCTTTATTAGTCCCACAGAGGATACATGTACATTGTTACAGCAGAAAGAGACAAAGACAGCTTCATGTTTCCTAAAGCATGCATACAACAAAGTATTAAAGATTAAAAAAAGAAATTATAATTTTTTAAAGTTACACGTTTTACAAAATACACAGTTTTTAACGGTATATATATATATATTGCCTAAAGGAAGCGTATATAATGTGAACACAATAGGTCCAAGCTCTGAGCCCTTATGCTTTGCTGTGGCAGAACTGGCTGGATCAAATCAAACAGAACTCTAAACACATTTTCAGCTCTGCACACAATCTGCAATTCAACTCTGCACTTTCTAAAACACTGCACACGGTTCTCTGAGTAACACACAGAGATCTGACATATTCACCTGTCAGCCATTTTCAACACACTGCCATTAAACATGCTACACATATGAGCCAATGAACAGATACACATGCCAGCTGACCGTTAACGCCTGGCTGCTTTACTGCTGACTCATCAATCAGGATAATAGTAAAATAAATTGGATATTTATTTTATTAATGTGTTTTTTTATTACAGAGCTGAGAAAATCATATTTAGTCTTAAAGTTACGTAAAAAAAAATATATATAATATCCTGAAGGATTATGAAATACACAAGAAAGAAAACAAGATTTAAGTCGTTAATTCATGAGAAAAGCACTCAGAAAGTCAGAAACATTTAAAATATTTGTTTAAAATGTCGTTTAAATAAAATGTCCAAAGAAAGTATTCAGAGTAATTCTTATTACAGTTTTATAATTTTTTTATATATTCTCAAATGACCTGCTTTGACTGCAGCTTGAGAAACTTCTGGATTCAGTCTGAAAGCATCCTTTTTTAACTTTAAACATGATCTTTAATAATGTTGTAGTTTAGTTTAACTCTGAGAGGTGGACTGGCTGGACTCCTCACTGGGACTCTGGTTCTGGACCAGCTTGCAGGGTCCAGGAGTTCTTGGAGAGAAGGAGCGCTTCCTGCCGCAGGACTCGGGGGATGGGAGTTCCTGAACATGGAGAAACAGCTTCAGTTATTATGCTCCAAATATCTGGAACAAAGTCACAGAAAGAATGTGTCTGCAGCTCAGAGAGTCCTGCTGGGAACCCACACATGTTGAGGAGCCCAAAGTGTGATGAGAGAAATGTACAGTACGGGTCCCCAGCACATAGAAGCTGCCGGATGCTAACCTGCATATGTTGGGAGAGCTTTACAGATCAGGAGAGGAACTAAGTACATTTACTCAAGCACTGTACTTAAGTACAATGTTGAGGTACCTTACCTGAGTATTTCCATTTTATTCTACTTTGCACTTCTAATCCACTACAGTTCAGAGGTACATGGTGTACTTTTAGTCCACTACATGTATTTAATACCTTTAGTTACTTTACAGATGTGGATGAATGATGTGAAATCTAATCAAGTGTTGAATCAGACTTTAGTTCCACCTGGAGTAAATCCACAAGCTACCCTGCAGTATACAAAGTCGCTATTATGAGCCAAGACGGCCTGCTAGTGGGTTGCTTGCGGGTGATAGCACTGCTACAAACAATGTGGTCGCACCTGTACAACACGGGAATCATGCATCTGCTGATGTAAATGACTGTAGTACATAAACAATAGGATGCGGGTGGTGTCATATAACTCGCGTGGCCTACGAGTGGGGCACAGTGCTGGGGATAAAGCGAGGAGGCTGGTTGTTGATAAACTGTTGGAGGAATGTGATATTCTGTGCTTACAAGAGACATGGTTACCTAAGCAAGATCTGGAAAGGCTGAATACACTACATGCACATTTTCATGGAGTTGGAGAGTCAACTACTGATCTCTGTGATAAAATAGCCCATGGCAGGACACCTGGTGGTGTGGCGATTCTCTGGAACAGTAAATATGATCCTTTGGTTACAGTGGTAAGATTGGACGTCGACTGGGCCATTGGTATAGAGATCAAGTATGAAAATAGGTCATTTATTATCTTAAATATTTACACACCTTATGAATCGTATGAAAATGAAGATGAATATCTCAATAGAATGGCATTTGTTAACATATTCATTAAGGATAATGCCACAACTGTGTGTATGTAGTGGGGGACTTGATGCTGACATTTCGGATGATAAATCTCTGTTTGGCAAACGATAATAATCTCATACTGTCAAGTAAATCTCTACTACCTGAGAAAAGCTTTACATATATTAGTGAAGCATGGCATACTGTATCATGGCTTGATCACTGTATATGCACAGCTGATGCACACGCTTCTCTGGACAACATTGACATTGTTATGAGTTGGCCACTACAGATCATATTCCTTTTGTATTGACCCTAAATGTTGAAAATATTCCGGTGCTATCTGTTGAGGACAATAAAACGTACACAGGGAGGCTGGATTGGTCAAAGTTAAGTGAGAAGGATATTAAACACTATACCTCACTCACTGACTAATCATTAGACTTGGTTGTAATTCCAAGAGAAGCAATGCTGTGTAGTGACACCAACTGTAAAAATGCACAGCATGGTAGTGATCTATGTTTTACATATGATCTTATTATTGATGTGTTAAATGCCTCAAGTAAGGGTTTTTACAACAATAAGAAAAAGGAGCATAGTATAAAACCTGGATGGAATGAACATGTGACTGAGCTACACACTGCTGCTAGAGATGCTTTTAAATTGTGGGCAGAATCTGGTAGGCCGAGACAGGGGTCTTTGTTTGAACATAAACAGGCCACTAATGCCAAATATAAGTATGCTGTCCGCTTCATTAAAAAAATGAGGACACATTGAGGGCTGACTCACTTGCCAGAAAGCTGCACAACAATAGTTGCTATGATTTCTGGAAAGAGGTCAAAGTCATAAACAGCTGTAAGACTCCCTTACCGTCTTCTATTGAAGGAGTGTGTGGGTCAGACAACATTGCTGAACTGTGGCGACAACACTATCATGAGTTGTTCAACTGTGTTAAGAGTGATGCATTTGTGGTTGAAAAGGTTGACTCCACTGAAAACGTTACAGTTAGATCAGAGGAAGCTTCAACACTATAATGAATCTAGAAAATAACAAAGCTTGTGGCCCGGATCTCATCTCAGCTGAACACTTCAAATATGCCAGTCTTAAGCTTGCTCCTCTTCTTGCTCTGTGTCTTACTGGTTTCCTTAATCATGGTGTCTTACCAGATTCCATGTTATCTGTGCTACTTGTGCCAGTCATCAAGGATAAAGCTGGGAAGATTAATGGCATTGATAATTACAGACCCATTGCTTTAGCTAGCATTCTCTCCAAAGTGTTGGAGAAATTCTGTTGGATAGGCTGGAAAGGTATATTACCACAGCTGACAACCAGTTTGGTTTAAAAGAAAACACGGCACAGATATGTGTATTTTTGCTTTAAAAGACATTATAGCAAAATATAGAAGCCATAATTCCACCATGTTTCTGTGTTGTATTGATGCTTCCAGGGCATTTGATAGACTGAATCATTTCAAATTATTTGACAAAATGTGCCAGAGAGGGTACCCAAGTACATAATAAGGATCTTAGCCTTCTGGTATGCACATCAGACTATGCAGGTGAAGTGGGGCAATACTGTGTCTGAACATTTTGATGTTGGTAATGGGGTCAAGCAAGGTGGGATTTGATCTCCTTTGTTGTTTAATCTGTACATGGATGATCTGTCTAGGAAACTGAACTTGTGTAAAACTGGCTGTGTCATCGGTGCTACTGTTGTCAACCACCTTATGTATGCAGATGATTAATCATCTTTTCCCGTGCAGTGCTGGCTTACAACAGCTTCTGAGGATTTGTTCCCAGTATGGCATTGATTTTAATATTAAGTATAACGCCAAGAAGAGTAGCATCATGATTGTGAGAAGTAAAGAGGATAAAAGGCTGTATTTCCTAATTGTATTCTCAGTAGCAACATTCTTCTTGTGTGCAGTGAGATGAAGTACCTTGGTCATTATATTCTGATGATCTTACAGACGACAAAGACATCCATAGACAACGCTGCAAACTGTATGCCCAGGCAAACATATTAATGCGGACATTTCACAAGTGCTCTGTAGATGTCAAGGTATCACTTTTTAAAGCTTTCTGTACACCATTGTACACGGCTCAATTGTGGAGTAACTACAAGGCTAGCAGCATGCAAAAACTAAAAGTTGCATACAATGATGCTTTACGGTTGCTGGTGAGGGTACCGAGATGGCACAGTGCTAGCCAGCTGTTTGTTAACTTGGGGGTACCTACCTGTCAAGCCCTTTTAAGAAAGTTAATGTACAAATTCATGTGTCGCCTAGAAGACTCTGACAATCATGTTATCTCGACTCTAATTAACCCTGTGAAGAGTTCTACTCGGTTCTCTTCCATGATTTGGAGACATTGGCGCAATAGCCTCCACAGACAGTGAGCATGTGTGGTTATTCTGAAATGGACCAATCTGCACAATGACTACTTTTACTGTCGCTACTTTCACTATATTTTGATGAGAATACTTTTCTACTTTCACTTGAGGAACATTTTGAATGCAGGACTTTTACTGAAACAGAGTATTCCTACACTCTGCTTCTACTTGTACTAGAGTACAAGATCTGAGTACTTCTACTTTTACTCAAGTATATTTTGATGGTAATACTGTAACGGACTGGTTATAATGTTGATGTTTTCATGTGTTTTATTCTTCAGAGTTTATTTACATTTTACAGAGTGTCAGTGAACGCGTCACTGTTTTGATAGACAGTTGTTGTGAAGAGAAACAGCCAAAATGATGAAGAGAGAAAAACAAGAGTGTTGTTTTCCTCTGAGGACATGCTCCATGAAAGAGTTTCATATCTGGATGAATGGAGGATATTCAGTACTCACAGTTCTTCTGGATCTTGGCTCTGATCGTCTCATCCTCTCTGATCCTGTAGGGATGAACACAATCCAACAGTTATGGATCCAGTTTAAAATAAGTGTTTGTTCTTTGAGTCAGCTTCAGAGTCCTGACTGATCTCATGCTTTACATCCCATCATATCTTCTCTGCAAACACTACGACTGACTGCCACAGCTCTCAGCTGCATTACAGGAAGTAACAGTCATTAGTCATGGAACTAAAAACATCCCATCAAAAACAGACTACCTTTTCCACTCTTCTGTCAAATCCCATATGTCTGGTGGAAAGTTGATTACTTACTAAATGTGGCTTTGCATTTTCAGCTGGCCTTCTATAGTTGATGGAAGAATGAAAGAGCCTGCAGTCAGTGGGTAACATCACTGATCTGTTGTGATTCCCCAGTGAGAGAAACACCTCCCTGTGTTTCATACAATACTGCTGAACCAGCAGAGACCCCTTACTGACCTGAGGGTCTCCAGTCTGCAGTCTGGACTCTCCAGAAGATCTCTCAGCAGCTTCACATCTGAATCCTGCAGATCGTTGCCACTCAGGTCCAGATCTCTCAGATGGATGTTGGACTTCAGAGCTGAGATCAGAGCAGAACCGCTGATCTCTGACAACTGCAGTCCCTCAGACTGAATAAAGAAAACATGATGAGGATACAAATCTGTTTATAATCCAATCAGATGTTACTCAACAACAACAACAATTATACTCACTTACTTACTTTAATAATATCATTGTGTGATTCTTATTTGCTAATGTTTATCTATATTTACTACTTCTCACTCTTCTTAGCTAAGCTTGGGGAAAGTCCTTATGAAGAAGATGTGTTGCAGTGTTGTTAGTGACTCTCTATGTGCACCAACAGTATGACCTTCACCTCAGGTGAACTGAGAACTTCCTGATACGGCCTCCCTAACTCCCTAACTCCCAGAATGCTCCTTCATCATCACCAAGCTTCCCCCTCCCTTTCTCCTCTCTCGAGCCTCATCTCAATACCCCTCCTCGACTCCTCCTTTCCCTCACTCGCGTCCCTTCCTTGCGTCTTAGCTCCGCCTCCGTAAGATGCGAGGAGGAGACACGAGGAGGAGACGCGAGGACAGAGGAGTCCTCAGGTATTAATTGGGATGTCCTCGTTCACTCAAACGTCACTCTTAAACACGTCTGTTAATGATGACATGTGCACAGCTGTATCCCCTCTCATCGGGCTTAACTGAATAACCTTTAGAACCGGCCCATTTGTTGTTAAATATTTATTTAAATGATGAATCTTTCTCTTGTTAGTCAAGGAATTCAATGTATGATGGTTGGTCCTGCTTTTGTGTTCGTTTTGGTGTCAAATGTACATTTCAATAAAATTATAATGATAGTAATGTGAAAGCCTTTACCCTGAACATGTGTGTCCTGTAGATCCCCACATTCAGGACTGTGCATTTTAAATAATTTAACTACTCAATATTTTAACACAAACAAAACAAATAATTGTTATTTATCAAGATCTAGCCATTTATGAAATAGCTTTCTTAATAGCTATGTTTTAGTGACGTTCAAGATCATTAAACATGACTTAAATTGTTAGTATAACCTTAAGAAATGAATTGCACATAATAATTCCCACGGAGCTGTGAGCACTTAGACATTTATGTGACGCTTTCCCACTCATTCTTCCAGTTCTCCGTTTTCCTCTCTTGAAATCGACCAGCTGTGAAGGTGGGGGCGGGGCTTTTATACGCAGTAGTGAAAACACTTCCGCGTAGTCTGCTCTCGTGTATCCTCCGGGTGTTTCTCAATCGCGAGTAAAGCTGCTTCAGAGCCACTATTTCAAGCATACTACGTCATCGAGTGCGCCGAAGTACTGTTCCAATCTCCAGTATACTTGGAAATCTACCGAGCCCGGCGTACTCCGTTTGGAGAAATATCGAGTCTGCACATGAGTAGACTTCGCGGTCTTAAAATCCCCACAATGCTTTGCGCACTGACCAATTTCCCCAAATCTGTGGCGGAAGATGTAAGGCGGGGCCTCTCATATGACGCACACCTGCACACTTGCTAGCGTGTTCCACACTTCATTTTCCGAATGCCAGGAAGTATTCTTGACTCGCTTCTGAAGCAAGATGCTCGGCAGACATGTGCTACCAAGCAAGCGTACTCGCGATTGAGAAACACCCTCCCTTTCGTCTCCTCCCTCACCCCTCCTCCCTCACCCCTAAAAAAACGTCCTTCAAAATGGCATGTCTTGATCGATTTCCGGGTCAAGTCCCGGAGGAGGGGAAGAGAGGAGTCGAGGAGGGGTATTGAGACGAGGCTTCTGTGTTTAAATATGCAACTCAAACTCTACTCTTCCTCTTCCTCTCTGCAGACTGTATGCTCTCTGTGTGACTGACTGAACTTTCTTCAAGAAATAAAACACCACAAAGAGCTGAATGCTTTGATTCTCTCTCCACATTTGATGAATAAATTCCCACCACAATTTAAAACTAAAATGACTTCAGATGACCTTTATTCAGACGTTATCGTTTACTAAATATTAAATACATAGATTTACTTTTCACAACTAACATCTATTAAAGTTACTTCAAGAAACAGTCAACATGTATGTCTGCAGTTCTTACTTCTTACTGTTAAAAATGAAATATGAATAAAAGGACATTTACAACTTGATGGATATAAGTTATTAATGAATATAAATGAGGTTTGTTTGTTTGTAGCCTTTATTTATCCAGGTTAAAAATCCCATTGAGATCAACGATCTCTTTTACAAGGGAGACCTGCGGTACATTGAGTTACACATATAAAAACAAACAGAAAACAAAAAGGACATCACAACATAATTACAGGGGTATACATTAGCATCTATTTACATTTACAGGTATCCAATAATATTTCATCCAGTCGTGCTTTAAAATGATACAAGGGAATCAAAATGCTGAGTTTCAATATTTTTTGCATAGTGTTCCAAGCTAGAGGAGCAGCGCACATAAAAGCTTTAGCACCTAAAACAGTCCTAGCACTTTGCACATGTAATAAAAACACATCCTGTGATCTCAGGCAATAGCTACTTGCCACTCTCCGTGAGATCAAGGAGCAGATATAAGAAGGTAGTTTACCCAGCATGGCTTTGTAGATGAACATGTACCAATGACTGAGCCTCCGAACAGTTAGTGAAGGCAGACCTGCCTTGGCATACAGGGTACAGTGATGAGTAAGTGCTTTACAGTTAGTAACAAATCTCAGAGCACTGTGATAGGCGGCATCTAACCTTTCCAGGCAATGGGCAGGTGCATTCATGTAGATCAAATCACCATAGTCTAGCACAGGTAAAAAGGTCACAGTGACTAGCCTTTTCCTGGCTTCAAAAGAGAAACAGGACTTGTTTCTGAAAAAGAAACCTAATCTAACCCTCAGCTTTTTAAGCAGATTAGTGACGTGAAGTTTAAAAGTAAGACAATCATCAAGCCAGATACCAAGGTATTTATAATAGCTAACCACTTGGAGTACTTGTCCTTGCATAGTCACAATATCCAAAGCAGTCTCTGGAGTCTTTTTAGCTTTAGAAAAGAGCATTACCTTGGTTTTCTCAACATTTAAAAGAAGCTTTAGTTCAGAGAGCTGAGTCTGAATAATGTTAAAAACAGCCTGTAATTTAACAACAGCCTCCTTAATGGAGGGACCTGCACAGTACATCACGGTGTCATCCGCATAAAAATGCAAAGTAGCTTCATCCACATTTTCACCTAAACTATTGATGTAGATGGAGAATAAAAGTGGACCTAAAACAGAACCTTGAGGAACACCATTAGCAATGTTCAACCACTCAGAAGACAGCCCATCAAAGTGAACACATTGGGACCTTTCAGAGAGGTAGTTCACAAACCACCCCACTGCATGGCTGGATAAGCCAATACTGAGTAGCCTTTGCTTTAAGATGTGATGATCGACGGTATCAAACGCTTTGGAAAGGTCAATAAATAGAGCTGCACAACTCTGCTTTTTATCTAAAATACTTGTAATGTCATTCACCACTTTCATTGTGGCAGTGATGGTGCTATGTTGCTTTCTGAAGCCTGACTGATGTTTTGACAGGATGTCATTTGTACATAAAAACACCTTTACCTGTTCACTCACTAGGCGTTCAAGAACCTTAGCCAGAACTGACAATTTAGAGATGGGCCTATAGTTATTTAAAACAGTTGCCTCCCCTCCTTTCAGCAAAGGCAGGACATACGCTGACTTCCACAGTTTTGGAATTGTGTTTGTGCTGAGGGAGAGGTTAAAAAGAGTAGTGAGAGGTGGAGCAATAAAATCTGCAGCTATCTTTAAAAAGAAAGGTTCCACGTTGTCCGGGCCGGCCGGTTTCTTAGGATCTAACTTGGTTAAAGCTTCACGAACAACATCAACAGTAAAAGGAGTAAAACTGAAAGGGTTTTCCAGACCACATTGTTCAGAGTCACGACTGTGGTGTTCACAGAAGCAGAGTTAGTCACAGAATCAAACATAGAACCGCAGGACACAAAATGCTCATTAAAACAATTTAACATAGTAGCCCTGTCCGATATAGAGCCAGATGCTGTGGTAATGCACGGAGGTAGCTCATTTCGGATCTCACCGGTGGATAGCGATTTTATGGCTTTCCAAAATTTCCTAGGATTATTTAGGTTTTCTGTAGTAACTGACAAATAGTACTTCGACTTAGCACTTTTGACCTGTGAAGTGAAGCTATTTCTTAGTTGCCTAAAACGCAGCCATTCAACCTCTGAGCCTGATTTCCTAGCCTTTGCCCAGGCCTTGTTTCTCTCATGTAGGAGACTGGACAGTTCAGCAGAAAACCAAGGATTGTCTCGTCCCTTTACTCTAAAAGTACGTAGGGGTGCATGTCTATCTATAATTTCCATAAAACCAAGATAAAAATAAGACCATGCAGTTTCAACATCAGCACACAGATCGATTTTTCCCCAATCAAACCCAAACAGATCATGAACAAAACCCTGCTCCACAAAATGTTTTATGTGTCTCTTAATAATAATACGGGGTTTAACCTTTTGGACCTTAGTGTCCCTAATTGTGGCTACAACACAGTGGTCACTCACATCATTTGCAAATACTCCCACAGATGGTATTTATAGGGAACATTAGTTAGAATGAGATCAATTAGGGATGATTTATTAGGGGACTTAACGTTAGGGCGAGTAGGACTGTCAACAATCTGAGTAACATTCAAGAGATACAAAGGTTTTTAAAATCCTCTGATACTGCAGT
The DNA here is from genome assembly GCA_012861695.1 of Trematomus loennbergii. Lineage (NCBI taxonomy): Eukaryota > Metazoa > Chordata > Actinopteri > Perciformes > Nototheniidae > Trematomus > Trematomus loennbergii. The sequence goes on from JAAOOA010002468.1 coordinate 34,669, forward strand.
TAACCAGTCCCAGTTAAAATCTCCAAGTAGCACTATTTCCTTGTAGTCTAGTTGTGATAAAAGTTTGCTAGTGAAGACAAGGAGTCCTTGACAGCTGAGGGGGGTCTGTAACACCCACCACCATGACTTGTTGCCCCTTTGCCACTTCTATATTTAAGGCTAAAAATTCGAATTGCTTACTGACAGATTTGGAGATCAATGTGGTTACACTGAACTTATTCTTAACATAAATGGCAACTCCACCACCTTTATTAGGCCGGTCGGTACGATACACATTATACCATTTAAGGATATGTCAGAGGCCAAAATAGTTTTATTTAGCCATGTTTCTGATAACACAATGACGTCAGCGTCAGTCGAGCTTGCCCAAATGCGGACAAAATCTAGTTTACCTAACAGACTGCGCACATTCAAGTGGATCAGGGGTGGGCATTTTACGGCCCGCGGGCCACATCCGGCCCGTTGGCCGGCCTTGGCCGGCCCGTGTGAGGTTGATCATAAATTATAACATAATGAAAAAAAACAGCAACCTTTTCAAAATAAAAGAAACACAGCTGTATTGCTTGCATGGCGTAAATACTTTTCTAACTGTGTTGCTTTTATTTTGAAAAGGAAGCTGCTGTTTTTTTATTTATTTACGTAAACGCGCATGCCGTAACAGCTACGAGTGATGCTGGCCGGCTAGTCCTCGAAATGTCCGCTAAGGGCAAAAAAAGAAAGATCGATACTGAATGCCGCGTTTTCAACAAGACATGGACCGCTAAGTATTTATTTACAGAAGTGAAAGGTAAAGCTGTGTGTTTAGTTTGTGGTGCGCAGGTCGCTGTGTTCAAGGAGTACAATTTGAGTCGCCACTATGCTACCAAACACGCAGATAAATACAATAACCTGTCTGAGGAAGAGCGGGCAAAGGGGTCGGATGCTTTGCTTGCTAAGCTGCAAAGCCAACAACATATTTCCACAAAACATTCCACATCCAGAGATGCAGCTGTCAAGACGAGTTATGTCTTAAAAGTTAACCGTTTTCGGACGAAGAGTTCATTAAGGAGTGTTTGTTGGACACTAATATGCCCGGAGAAAAAGGAGGCATTTGAGAAAGTGCCGCTCTCCCGACACACTGTTACGAGGAGAATTGAGGACATCGCGGGAAATCTGGAGCTTCAGCTGCAGAACAGAGCGGTCAACTTTGACTTTTTTTCCTTGGCTTTGGATGAGAGCTGCGATGTACGTGACACTGCCCAGCTACTCATCTCCCTACGTGGGATAACTACAGACTTCAAAATCACGGAGGAGCTGGCAGCCATGCAGTCAATGAAAGGTACAACAACAGGGAGTGATTTGTTCACGGAGGTAAATGCATGTGTGGAAAAGTTGGGACTGAAATGGGACAAGCTGACAGGCGTGACAACGGATGGTTGTCCAAATCTGACAGGGAAAAATGTTGGACTATTGAAGAGAATGCAGGATAAAGTGACAGAAATTAACCCTGAGCAGAAATAGGTATTTTTGCATCGACATCCCACAGCTTTCAGATGCAGACTTGGTTTTGCTGTAGATGTGACTGCACTAATGAGTGAACTAAATGTCTGCAAGGCAAGGGCCTTTTTGTGCATGACATGTACAGTGCAGTGAAGGCTTTCATGAGAAAGCTGCAGCTTCTCTCAAGCCAAATGGAGGACAACATTCTCACGCACTTGCCAACACTGAAGGAAGCCACACCATCAGCTGATCACCTCCAGAGGTACTCATCCATGTTAGAAGCACTGCATGGTGAGTTTTCAAGGCGATTTAAAGACTTCAAAACAGTTGAGAATGAAATGAACATGATCTTTTCCCATTTACATGCCATGTGGATGATGCACCCAGTGATGTTCAGCTTGAACTCATTGACCTGCAGTCTGACACACTTCTGTCAGAGCACTTTAGGTCAGTCTCACTGCCTGAGTTTTACTCTTCCCTGAAAGAGGAGAACTTTCCACACATCAGGAGACGTGCTCAGAAGATGATGGTCCTCTTTGGATCTACCTACATATGTGAACAGACATTCTCAGTGATGAAGTTCAACAAATCCAGATACAGATCCTCTATCACTGATGATCACCTCTCAGCTGTCCTTCGCATATCCACCTCAGACATTGAACCAGATTTCCGTGCACTTGTTCAAGCCCAAGACAGACTGGATTTTTCTCACTGAACAAGTAAAATGAACTGAAAAACAAAAATCAAAAGCACTCATTTATTTTTGTATAAAGCTGTATAAATCTTTAACATACTGTAAAACACCTTTTCAGTATTGGTATATTGAGCAGAATTAAGTTCAACTTATTTTTGATTCGGCCCCCCAACACAGCTCGAGTTTCTGAAGTGGCCCCTTGTAAAAAAATAATTGCCCACCCCTGAAGTGGATGAAACCCAACCCAGACCTAGCTTTAAAATCAGCAGGAGTAGCGATCTGACTACTACTACTGGGCGGACCAGGGTTAGGTTGAACATTTCCTGACAGTAATAATAACAAAAAAAACAGGCATCTTTTCCTCTTAATCGACACACACACATTGTCATCTATTTTAGAATCACCGGAAAAGTCTGCGAGAGTGTGATTTGAGCTTAAGAAGCAGTCCTGAAGTACCATCATCGCAGGCAAACAAAAAAGACAAACATATTTTGTCGAGCAGATTGTCTGTGACAAGGTGACCGGTAACTGTTTGTGTAACACATCCGACCCTTTGCAGGGGATGCCTACTGCGGGTGGCAGAACAGACCTGAATCCAGTAGGTTTCTCAGGATGACTAGAGATCTTCTCATAGTCCAGAACAGTTAACAGGCACAGCAGAATCACGATATGGGCCATCCTCCCAGACCAGCACACAATATCCGCGATGTTCCCGGGGCAAAAAAAATCCTCCTCCTCAACAGCAGCAAAGGACAGGCGAAAGCAGCAGCGAGGAAGCGCACCGGTCCCTCCGTGGTATCCCCGGGATAAGAGGTCTCCTCAGCAAGCAGCACACGACACTGGAACACACGACAGGTGGGAGCAGGCCTCCGTAACAGCAGAACCAGGACAGGTGGAGAGCAGGCCCCAGCCGCGGCAGATCCTCCTCCACACAGCAGCACACGCCCGGTGAAAGCAGGCCCCAGCCCGAAGCGTGGAGCCACTCTACAGGCGGGAGCAGGTCTCCGTAGATCGTAGATGACCTGATTGTGGTTTCAGTAGTGTGTAGGGTGTGAGAGTAATTCACAGATATTGCCCTAATTCTGCCGCTTATTCATGCGACGAACATCGTCGAGAAAGTCTAAGGACAACGTCGTGGCAAATACTACTGTATAGAAAAAGGCACCTAAATCACATCAAAAACGTTTTAAAGTAACGAGCATATGGATGCACGGACAAGCGCTGAAAACTTGCATCCGAATCTTCCGGGTGCGTAACCGGAAGTGGAAAGTGAAAGCGGTTCAATTACAAAGTGAACATGTGAGATCTCCAGCAGTAACAGAGAGTCAGTGAACTGACCTGAGAGTCTCCAGTCTGCAGTCTGGACTCTCCAGAAGATCTCTCAGCAGCTTCACATCTGAATCCTGCAGATCGTTGAAACTCAGGTCCAGATCTCTCAGATGGATGTTGGACTTCAGAGCTGAGATCAGATCAGAACAGCTGATCTCTGACAAACTGCAGTACCTCAGTCTGAATAAAGAAAACATGATGAGGATACAAATCTGTTTATAATCCAATCAGATGTTACTCACCAACAACAACAATTATACTCACTTACTTACTTTAATAATATCATTGTGTGATTCTTATTTGCTAATGTTTATCTATATTTACTACTTTTCACTCTTCTTAGCTAAGCTTGGGGAAAGTCCTTATGAAGAAGATGTGTTGCAGTGTTGTTAGTGACTCTCTATGTGCACCAACAGTATGACCTTCACCTCAGGGGAACTGAGAACTTCCTGATACGGCCTCCCTAACTCCCTAACTCCCAGAATGCTCCTTCATCATCACCAAGCTTCCCCCCTCCCTTTCTCCTCTCTCGAGCCTCATCTCAATACCCCTCCTCGACTCCTCCTTTCCCTCACTCGCGTCCCTTCCTTGCGTCTTAGCTCCGCCTCCGTAAGATGCGAGGAGGAGACGCGAGGAGGAGACGCGAGGACAGAGGAGTCCTCAGGTATTAATTGGGATGTCCTCGTTCACTCAAACGTCACTCTTAAACGACGTCTGTTAATGATGACATGTGCACAGCTGTATCCCCTCTCATCGGGCTTAACTGAATAACCTTTAGAACCGGCCCATTTGTTGTTAAATAGTTATTTAAATGGTGAATCTTTCTCTTGTTAGTCAAGGAATTCAATGTATGATGGTTGGTCCTGCTTTTGTGTTACGTTTTGGTGTCAAATGTACATTTCAATAAAATTATAATGATAGTAATGTGAAAGCCTTTACCCTGAACATGTGTGTCCTGTAGATCCCCACATTCAGGACTGTGCATTTTAAATAATTTAACTACTCAATATTTTAACACAAAACAATACAAATAATTGTTATTTATCAAGATCTAGCCATTCATGAAATAGCTTTCTTAATAGCTATGTTTTAGTGACGTTCAAGATCATTAAACATGACTTAAATTGTTAGTATAACCTTAAGAAATGAATTGCACATAATAATTCCCACGGAGCTGTGAGCACTTAGACATTTATGTGACGCTTTTCCACTCATTAGTGCGAATGCTGTGCCACACCATTCCACTATAGTACTTCAAATCTTTATTAGTGCGAATGCTGTTACAGCATTCCACTATAGTTCTTCGAATCTTTATTCTTCCCCTTATTATTATTTCAGCCAATACTTTGGCTCTCCATAACTTCAGCTTACTTTCAGCTACAGAAACCATTCAAATATCAAACTATTCAGCCTGTTCAGGAATCGATGGGAACCTTCAACTTTTTAAAAATATTGTATACTTTTTGAAATATTCAGCTTTTAAACTCTTTTTTTTAACATTGAAGTCAATGGGAGATGCCTTCAAATCCTCTTTTCCTATACTTTGCGCCAAATGCTACTCCTTCCACATACTTTCAGCTAGACACTTCAAATGATCACAACACCTTCAGCTATTCAAAATTGACTTTTATTTTTGATATCTTTTACACTTTTTGAGATAATTAACTTTGTTTGGAGCTTGGTAAAGAGGCTTTCTTCAGATTTTAACATTAGTGTGGATGGAGCAGCTCGTTAAGTCTAGAGTGCTTTGATCTCAAAACAGAGTGGAGGGGTGCTTCAAATTCTCCCCCAAAAATGTTTTAAACTTGCCATAATTCCCAAACCCTACACTCCTCAGACATATTTTGTCATGAAAAACGTAGGAAAACCTCTCCTAGGTTGGAAAATGAAAAAAAATTAAGAAGAAATATTAAACAAAATGCCTCTTGAGGCATGAAGAGACAAAAGTCCAGCTAGCTCCAATTGATTCCCATGTTAAATCTTTCCGGAACTTTCTTCAGAACAGAGAGAAGTACACTTTAGACAAACTGCTCCCATCTCCACATTTTACACACAAAACCAAAAAAAACAACATATATCAGTTCATTGGGGTTCCCTGATGCTCACGGTCTGGTATTTTTTTTATAGGAGCCATAGTTTTTGAACAGTTGGCAAAATTGTCAGATATACTCCTCAATGCATTCTAATGGGCAGTTGGTTGTCATGGTGTTGATTGGAGCCACGCACACACCTGAGTGACATCATCTAATCAGAACAGACACCATGGAAACCTTTGATCTCTGGGTTTACACACACAGGTGTTTGTAAACATTCATTCACTACTACTTACATTTAATATCTTTATTTAACTCCTTGAGCCTAATTTCAGCTGCAGGAACCATTCAAATATCAAACTATTCAGCCTTTTCAGCACATGATGGGACACTTTCAACTTTTTCAAAATATGTTATACTTTTTAAAACATTCAGCTTTTTAAAGTCTTTTTTTAACATGGAAGTCATTGCAATGCATTTTGTTTCTCTCTCTCTCTCTCTCTCTCTCTCACAGACCACACTCACACTCTCTCTCTCACACTCACACTCTCTCGCTCTCTCTCTCTCTCTCTCAGACAGACAGACACACTCTCTCTCTCTCTCTCTCACACTCTCTCTCACAACACACACACACACACACACACACACACACACACACACACACACACACACACACACACACACACACTCTCCCTCTCTCTCACAGACACATCAAGAGAAGAGAGGGCGATCAAGAGAAGTGAGAGAGGGTGATAGGGTGATCAAGAGAAGAGAGAGGGCGATCAAGAGGAGAGAGAGAGGGCGATCAAGAGAAGAGAGAGAGAGGGCGATCAATAGGAGAGAGAGAGGGCGATCAAGAGGAAGAGAGAGGGCGATCAAGAGGAGAGAGAGAGGGCGATCAAGAGAAGAGAGAGAGAGGGCGATCAAGAGGAGAGAGAGAGGGCGATCAAGAAGAGAGAGAGAGGGCGATCAAGAGGAGAGAGAGTGGGCGATCAAGAGGAGAGAGAGAGGGCGATCAAGAGAAGAGAGAGAGGGCGATCAAGAGGAGAAGAGTGGGCGATCAAGAGAGAGAGAGAGGGGATCAAGAGGAGAGAGAGAGGGCGATCAAGAGGAGAGAGAGGGCGATCAAGAGAGAGAGAGAGAGGGCGATCAAGAGGAGAGAGAGAGGGCGATCAAGAGAAGAGAGAGAGAGGGCGATCAAGAGGAGAGAGAGAGGGCGATCAAGAGGAGAGAGAGGGCGATCAAGAGAAGAGAGAGAGGGCGATCAAGAGAGAGAGAGGGCGATCAAGAGAAAGAGAGAGGGCGATCAAGAGGAGAGAGAAGGGCGAGCAAGAGAAGAGAAAGAGGGCGATCAAGAGAAGAGAGAGAGGGCGATCAAGATCAATGCAAATTCATTCACTACTACATCTGATATTTAACTCCTTCAGCCTATTTTCAGCTGCAGAAACCATTCAACTATTACATTATTCAGCTATTTCATTACATCAAGGCTATACATGTTTTTTTAAACCTTTTCTTTTAAATATTAAGCTTTTTCTGCATTTTTGTAGCTAAAAGCAGCTACCATTCAGCTAATAACATATTCAGCTTTTTCTGCATTTTCAGCTAAATTCATTCACAGTTTACAGCATTCGCACGCATTTTCTGCAGGAAATGCATTTTCTAGTTCTTTCCCTTATTATTTCAGCCAATACTTTGGCTCTCCATAACTTCAGCTTACTTTCAGCTACAGAAACCATTCAAATATCAAACTATTCAGCCTGTTCAGGAATCGATGGGAAACCTTCACACTTTTTAAAATATTTTATACTTTTTGAAATATTCAGCTTTTTAAACTCTTTTTTTTAACATTGAAGTCAATGGGAGATGCCTTCAAATCCTCTTTTCCTACACTTTGCGCCAAATGCTACTCCTTCCACATACTTTCAGCTAGACACTTCATTCCAACTTTCAAATGATCACAACACCTTCAGCTATTCAAAATTGACTTTTATTTTTGATATCTTTTACACTTTTTGAGATATTAACTTTGTTTGGAGCTTGGTAAAGAGGCTTTCTTCAGATTTTAACATTAGTGTGGATGGAGCAGCTCGTTAAGTCTAGAGTGCTTTGATCTCAAAACAGAGTGGCAGTGCTTCCCCAAAAATGTTTTAAACTTGCCATAATTCCCAAACCCTACACTCCTCAGACATATTTTTTCATGAAAAACGTAGGAAAACCTCTCCTAGGTTGGAAAATAAAAAAATATAAGAAAATATTAAACAAAATGCCTCTTGAGGGCATGAAGAGACAAAAAGTCCACCTAGCTCCCAATTGATTCCATGTTAAATCTTTCCGGAACTTTCTTCAGAACAGAGAGAAGTACACTTTAGACAAACTGCTCCCATTCCACATTTTACACACAAAACCAAAAAAAACAACATATATCAGTTCATTGGGGTTCCCTGATGCTCACGGTCT
>JAAOOA010002469.1:0-22500 GCA_012861695.1 Trematomus loennbergii
TCCTGCTCCAAACCCCAAACAGATCCTTGTAGCCCCCCCCCCCCCTCTCTCTTCCAGCTGTTACTAAGGACATGTCTCTGAGTGTCCTGCTCCAAACCCCAAACAGATCCTTGTAGCCCCCCCCCCCCTCTCTTCCAGCTGTTACTAAGGACATGTCTCTGAAGTGTCCTGCTCCAAACCCCAAACAGATCCTTGTAGCCCCCCCCTCTCTCTCCCAGCTGTTACTAAGGACATGTCTCTGAAGTGTCCTGCTCCAGACCCCAAACAGATCCTTGTAGCCCCCCCTCTCTCTTCCAGCTGTTACTAAGGACATGTCTCTGAAGTGTCCTGCTCCAAACCCCAAACAGATCCTTGTAGCCCCCCCCTCTCTTCCAGCTGTTACTAAGGACATGTCTCTGAAGTGTCCTGCTCCAAACCCAAACAGATCCTTGTAGCCCCCCCCCTCTCTTCCAGCTGTTACTAAGGACATGTCTCTGAAGTGTCCTGCTCCAGACCCCAAACAGATCCTTGTAGCCCCCCCCCCCTCTCTCCAGCTGTTACTAAGGACATGTCTCTGAAGTGTCCTGCTCCAAACCCCAAACAGATCCTTGTAGCCCCCCCCCCCCCCCTCTCTCCCAGCTGTTACTAAGGACATGTCTCTGAAGTGTCCTGCTCCAAACCCCAAACAGACCCTTGTAGCCCCCCCCTCTCTTCCAGCTGTTACTAAGGACATGTCTCTGAAGTGTCCTGCTCCAAACCCCAAACAGATCCTTGTAGCCCCCCCCCTCTCTTCCAGCTGTTACTAAGGACATGTCTCTGAAGTGTCCTGCTCCAAACCCCAAACAGATGCTTGTAGCCCCCCCCCCTCTCCTTCCAGCTGTTACTAAGGACATGTCTCTGAAGTGTCCTGCTCCAAACCCCAAACAGATCCTTGTAGCCCCCCCCCTCTCTTCCAGCTGTTACTAAAGACATGTCTCTGAAGTGTCCTGCTCCAAACCCCAAACAGATCCTTGTAGCCCCCCCCTCTCTCTTCCAGCTGTTACTAAGGACATGTCTCTGAAGTGTCCTGCTCCAAACCCCAAACAGATCCTTGTAGCCCCCCCCCCCTCTCTCCCAGCTGTTACTAAGGACATGTCTCTGAAGTGTCCTGCTCCAAACCCCAAACAGATCCTTGTAGCCCCCCCCCTCTCTCTTCCAGCTGTTACTAAGGACATGTCTCTGAAGTGTCCTGCTCCAAACCCCAAACAGATCCTTGTAGCCCCCCCCCCCCCCTCTCTCCCAGCTGTTACTAAGGACATGTCTCTGAAGTGTCCTGCTCCAAACCCCAAACAGATCCTTGTAGCCCCCCCCTCTCCTCCAGCTGTTACTAAGGACATGTCTCTGAAGTGTCCTGCTCCAAACCCCAAACAGATCCTTGTAGCCCCCCCCCCTCTCTCCAGCTGTTACTAAGGACATGTCTCTGAAGTGTCCTGCTCCAAACCCCAAACAGATCCTTGTAGCCCCCCCCCCCTCTCTCCCAGCTGTTACTAAGGACATGTCTCTGAAGTGTCCTGCTCCAGACCCCAAACAGACCCTTGTAGCCCCCCCCCTCTCTCCCAGCTGTTACTAAAGAGCTCAACTCTTTCTCTCTCTCAGGTTAGCTCTGAGTGTTAGCATGCTAATGTAAACACAGACCATATTACTTCCAGAACACGTCTCATTGTTTCTGACAGCAACGTTTCTGATTGGCCCGTGGGTGTAAAGCCCGCCCACACATTTTAGTAATGTGGTCATGACGCAGTAAATCTGGATCAGCTCCGTTGCCCCCGTTTTTCAGAGATGTGGGTACGGAGGAAAAGAGAGAGGGGTTTATTTCCTGACACTTTGAGAGTCTCCTGACACACCGGGGGGACACCGGGGACACACCGGGGACAACATGTAGAAAAGACATCACTTTGTGAGTCTCCTGACACCCCGGGGACACATGGTGATGTAGAGAAGACATCAATATGTGCATTTTGTTGATAGGAGACCTTTAAAGTCTCTTGAAACGACAGAAGCACCTGGAGGAAGTCGGGGCTCGCTGCTGATTGGTCGATGGCGAGCGGAGCAGGCAGTCCATTGGCTGAACAAAGGGGGAGGGGCTTATCCCGGCGCCGGGGGAGGAGCAGGCTCCGAGAGCTGTGATTGGCTCGCTGCTTCTGATGTCGCCGGGCTGAAAAGTGTTGGCTGCAGAACAAGAAATAGGATTAAAGGAACACTAAAACGTAAACGAATAAAAAACCTTTAAAAATAAGCTTTAATATTATCTTTCAACGAAGTATGAACTAAGAAGTACATTTTAGTTGCAGTTCAATCATTAGTACATCTGGTTTATTTATTAAGCTTACCTGGGTGTAGGCTTTCTCATGTAACTGCAGAGACATTAAAACATCACATTATTCATTAAAATAACTATAAAGAGTCAATATAACAACAAAACAAACATTAATTATTATATTATACTATATATATATGAATGAGTTTGAATGGACCAACCAGTGATCAGATCCCAGAGAGGGCGGGGCCGTCCAGTCCTTCAGGCGCCGCTGAGGACTCCCATAAGCCCCGCCCTAACACACTCTGACAGCGTCTCCACGGCAACCGCTGACAGCCGCAGCATGGGGGCGGGGCTAAAACCGGAAGAGGAGGAGTATAAGCTCCATATGTGCAGAACGCCGTGATTGGAGGAGAAGGGAGTGAGGTCAGAGAAATGCCATTGGCCTGAAGAGATGTTCAGGGCTTCTGATTGGCCTGAAGAGATGTTCAGGGCTTCTGATTGGCCTGAAGAGATGTTCAGCGCTTCTGATTGGCCTGAAGAGATGTTCAGCGCTTCTGATTGGCCTGAAGAGATGTTCAGCGCTTCTGATTGGCTGTGGGTTGACGGCAGGACGTGCAAGGCATGCTGGGAATATGAGCTGAGGAGGAGGAGAAATGTTTATTTATATTTTATTTATATAAATCAGCTGTTTTGGGTGTTTAGAGTGTTTAGAGTGTTTTTTTGATTTAAACATGTGATGTAATCATGTGATGTAATCATGTGATGTAATCATGTGATTTAAACATGTGATTTTAAACATGTGATTTAATCATGCGATGTAATCATGTGATTTAATCATGTGATGTAATCATGTGATTTAAACATGTGATGTAATCATGTGATTAATCATGTGATGTAATCATGTGATTTAATCATGTGATGTAATCATGTGATTTAAACATGTGATTTAAACATGTGATGTAATCATGTGATGTAATCATGTGATTTAAACATGTGATTTAATCATGTGATTTAAACATGTGATGTAATCATGTGATTTAAACATGTGATGTAATCATGTGATTTAATCATGTGATGTAATCATGTGATTTAATCATGTGATGTAATCATGTGATTTAAACATGTGATTTAAACATGTGATTTAAACATGTGATGTAATCATGTGATTTAAACATGTGATGTAAACATGTGATGTAAACATGTATGTAATCATGTGATGTAATCATGTGATGTAATCATGTGATTTAAACATGTGATTTAATCATGTGATGTAATCATGTGATTTAAACATGTGATTTAATCATGTGATGTAATCATGTGATTTTAAACATGTGATTTAAACATGTGATTTAATCATGTGATTTAAACATGTGATGTAATCATGTGATTTAAACATGTGATTTAATCATGTGATGTAAACATGTGATTTAAACATGTGATGTAATCATGTGATTTAAACATGTGATTTAAACATGTGAATTAATCATGTGAATTAAACATGTGATTTAATCATGTGATTTAATCATGTGATTTAAACATGTGAATTAATCATGTGATTTAAACATGTGATTTAATCATGTGATGTAAACATGTGATTTAAACATGTGATGTAATCATGTGATTTAAACATGTGATTTAAACATGTGAATTAATCATGTGAATTAAACATGTGATTTAATCATGTGATTTAATCATGTGATTTAAACATGTGAATTAATCATGTGATTTAACATGTGATTTAATCATGTGATGTAAACATGTGATTTAAACATGTGATGTAATCATGTGATTTAAACATGTGATTTAAACATGTGAATTAATCATGTGATTTAAACATGTGAATTAAACATGTGATTTAATCATGTGATTTAATCATGTGATTTAAACATGTGAAAATCATGTGATTTAAACATGTGATTTAATCATGTGATTTAAACATGTGAATTAATCATGTGATTTAATCATGTGATTTAAACGTGAACAATAAATAAAAGAAAGCACCTGTGTGGCGGCGCTCTGAATCCATTCTGCCTGACGACACTGACGGCCTTCTGTGATTGGTCGGTTCTCCCTCCTCTCTCCTTCTGTGTTTCCTGTGGTTGAATTTGTGCAACGTGATTGGCTCTTCTCCTCTGAAGAAGACCGCCATGCGACCAACAAATCTCCCACCATGCTCCTCTTCCTCCTCTTCTCTTCCTCTGTGGTGGTTCTTCCTCTTCCTCCCCCTCAGCTCCTCCTCCTTTAATAGGCTCCTCCTCCTCTCTTCTGATTGGCTCAGAGAGGAGAGGGACAGGTGAGCGGGGCTACACGAGGAGGCCCCTGAGGAGGCGGCGCGCTAAAGGAGGAGGCTCCTCCCTCTTGCCTCCTCCTCTCTTCTGATTGGCTCTGAGAGGAGAGGGACGGGGCCTCTCAGTGCCTGATGAGGCCACAGTTAGTAGGTGGGCGGGGCTACACGAGGAGGCGGGGCTACACAATGAAGCCCCTGAGGCGGGGCTACACAAGGAGGCCCCTGAGGAGGCGGGGCTACACAAAGACACCCCTGAGGAGGCGGGGCTACACAAAGACACCACTGAGGAGGCGGGGCTACACAAAGACACCCTGAGGAGCGGGGCTACATGAGGAGGCTCCTCCCTCTTTGCCTCTCCTCCTCTCTTCTTCAGTGCCTGATGAGGCCACAGTTAGTAGGTGGGTGGGGCTACACGAGGAGGCAGGGCTATACAAGGAAGCACCTGAGGAGGCGGGGCTACACAAGGAGGCCCCTGAGGAGGCGGGTCTACATGAAGAGGCTCCTGAGGAGGCGGGGCTACACAAGGAGGACCCTGAGGAGGCGGGTCTACATGAAGAGGCTCCTCCCTCTTCTCTCCTCAGGCTCCGCCTCCTCTTCCTCTCCAGAGAGTCGAGCCTCCGGCCCAGAGACGCCATCGCTCCTCTGAGGAGGCGCCGCACCTCCATCCTGTGAGCAGAGAGGAGACGAGGGAGGAGGGAGGAGCAAGAGCAGGGGGGAGGAGCTATAGGGGGAGGGACTAACAGGGAGGAGCTACAGGGGGAGGAGCTACTACTGGGAGAAGGGCTACTGTGGGAGGAGCTACTGGGGGAGGAGCTACTACTGGGAGAAGGGCTACTGTGGGAGGAGCTACATGGGGAGGGGCTACTACTTGGGAGGAGCTATGGGGGGAGGAGCTACTACTGGGAGAGGGGCTACTGTGGGAGGGGCTACATGGGGAGGGGCAGGAGAAGATGGAGTAAACGAAGGAGGAGGATATTGATTTAAAAAGACAGGAGGAGGTGGAGGACGAGGAAAATGAGGAGAAGAGTGGTGATGAAGAGGAGAAAGAGAAATAAAAGGAGGATGACGAGGAGAGGGAGGAAGGAGGGAAGGAGTCGGGGACGAGGAGAGGAGAGGAAGGAGGGAGGAGTCAGGGGACGAGGAGAGGAGAGGAAGGAGGGAGGAGTCAGGGGACGAGGAGAGGAGAGGAAAGAGGGAGGAGTTAGGGGTCGAGGAGAGGAGGAGGAAGAGGAGCTCCGGGGCGCCGGAAGGAAAACTCCTGCAGAGAGAAACTGTAAAATAGGAAATCAACTGTTTAATAACATTTACAGAGAAAAGAGTAAAGAGTATAAAGTAAGTACGGTAGAATAAATAAACAATAGATACATATTTAAATAATTAACAATATGCTAATAATGAATATAAAATGAACCCACCTCCTGTTCGTGTCTCATTTGTGACCTCATCAGCCAATGGGAGAGCAGGAGGCGGAGTCACCTCCACCAGGCCCCGCCCCCTGCCAGCGCTCTCATTCAGCGGGCGAGTTAGCATCGCTAACAGAGAGAGAGACAGAGTTAGCATTGCTGACATGAATCAGCATTATGAGTCCTAACCCTGACATGAGTCAGCATTATGAGTCCTAACCCTGACATGAGTCAGCATTATGAGTCCTGAACCCTGACATGAGTCAGCATTATGAGTCCTAACCCTGACATGAGTCAGCATTATGAGTCCTGAACCCTGACATGAGTCAGCATTATGAGTCCTAAACCCTGACATGAGTCAGCATTATGAGTCTGAACCCTGACATGAGTCAGCATTATGAGTCCTAAACCCTGGACATGAGTCAGCATTATGAGTCCTAAACCCTGCATGAGTCAGCATTATGAGTCTGAACCCTGACATGAGTCAGCATTATGAGTCCTAAACCCTGACATGAGTCAGCATTATGAGTCCTGAACCCTGACATGAGTCAGCATTATGAGTCTAAACCCTGCATGAGTCAGCATTATGAGTCTGAACCCTGACATGAGTCAGCATTATGAGTCTAAACCCTGACATGAGTCAGCATTATGAGTCTAAACCCTGACATGAGTCAGCATTATGAGTCTAAACCCTGACATGAGTCAGCATTATGAGTCTGAACCCTGACATGAGTCAGCATTATGAGTCCTAAACCCTGACATGAGTCAGCATTATGAGTCCTAAACCCTGACATGAGTCAGCATTATGAGTCCTAACCCTGACATGAGTCAGCATTATGAGTCCTAAACCCTGACATGAGTCAGCATTATGAGTCTGAACCCTGACATGAGTCAGCATTATGAGTCCTAAACCCTGACATGAGTCAGCATTATGAGTCTAACCCTGACATGAGTCAGCATTATGAGTCTGAACCCTGGCATGAGTCAGCATTATGAGTCCTAAACCCTGACATGAGTCAGCATTATGAGTCCTGAACCCTGACATGAGTCAGCATTATGAGTCCTAAACCCTGACATGAGTCAGCATTATGAGTCTGAACCCTGACATGAGTCAGCATTATGAGTCTGAACCCTGACATGAGTCAGCATTATGAGTCTGAACCCTGCATGAGTCAGCATTATGAGTCCTAAACCCTGGCATGAGTCAGCATTATGAGTCCTGAACCCTGGCATGAGTCAGCATTATGAGTCCTAAACCCTGGCATGAGTCAGCATTATGAGTCTGAACCCTGGCATGAGTCAGCATTATGAGTCCTAAACCCTGACATGAGTCAGCATATGAGTCTGAACCCTGACATGAGTCAGCATTATGAGTCCTAAACCCTGACATGAGTCAGCATTATGAGTCCTAAACCCTGACATGAGTCAGCATTATGAGTCCTGAACCCTGCATGAGTCAGCATTATGAGTCTAAACCCTGCATGAGTCAGCATTATGAGTCCTAAACCCTGACATGAGTCAGCATTATGAGTCTGAACCCTGCATGAGTCAGCATTATGAGTCCTAAACCCTGCATGAGTCAGCATTATGAGTCCTAAACCCTGACATGAGTCAGCATTATGAGTCTGAACCCTGCATGAGTCAGCATTATGAGTCCTAAACCCTGACATGAGTCAGCATTATGAGTCTGAACCCTGACATGAGTCAGCATTATGAGTCTGAACCCTGACATGAGTCAGCATTATGAGTCCTGAACCCTGCATGAGTCAGCATTATGAGTCTAAACCCTGACATGAGTCAGCATTATGAGTCTGAACCCTGCATGAGTCAGCATTATGAGTCTGAACCCTGACATGAGTCAGCATTATGAGTCTAAACCCTGGCATGAGTCAGCATTATGAGTCCTAACCCTGACATGAGTCAGCATTATGAGTCCTAAACCCTGACATGAGTCAGCATTATGAGTCTGAACCCTGCATGAGTCAGCATTATGAGTCCTAAACCCTGACATGAGTCAGCATTATGAGTCCTAACCCTGACATGAGTCAGCATTATGAGTCTAAACCCTGACATGAGTCAGCATTATGAGTCTAACCCTGCATGAGTCAGCATTATGAGTCCTGAACCCTGGCATGAGTCAGCATTATGAGTCCTAAACCCTGGCATGAGTCAGCATTATGAGTCTGAACCCTGGCATGAGTCAGCATTATGAGTCCTAAACCCTGGCATGAGTCAGCATTATGAGTCTGAACCCTGGCATGAGTCAGCATTATGAGTCCTAAACCCTGGCATGAGTCAGCATTATGAGTCTGAACCCTGGCATGAGTCAGCATTATGAGTCCTAAACCCTGGCATGAGTCAGCATTATGAGTCCTAAACCCTGGCATGAGTCAGCATTATGAGTCTGAACCCTGGCATGAGTCACAGTGTAAGAAAACGTTTTTAGAGAGTACTTGTCCGAATACATTTTTCACTTGTCCACAAAAATCGATCGGCATCGTATTTTACATTTTCCCACGGTTTTTACGGTAAGATTTTACTGCATCACACATGGGGATGGGTATCGTTTGGATTTGAACGATTCCGGTTCTGCTTTTCAATTCCGGTTTTTTCGGTTCTCGATTCTGGTTCGTTGAGAGGGTAAAAATAAGTCCCATGACAAACTGGGAGAAAAATATATTTATGAAAACATGAAGTCAAATCTGTATTCAGGTGAGGGGGGGACCTATCATGCAAAATGCACTTGTGTACGTCTTTTCTACATGAATATGTGTCCCCGGTGTTCCAGGGAACTCACCAAGTGTCAGAAAAACAACCCTCTCTATTTTCCTCCATACCTAAATCTCTAAAAAAGGGGCTGCAACGGATCTGATAAAAACGGATCCAGATTTGAACACTGTCCTGACGTCAGGACGGTGGCGCTACGGCTATTGGGCCAACTCCACCAATCAGGAGGAGACAGCCACGGCCATTGCCGTTCCAAAGCGCTGGAGACGCTGTAGTACATATGCCAGGCCTGTAAGTGGCGCTGTAGTCTGCCACAAAAGCAGCGAAGAAGACTTCCCGCCCATAGTTACCATGGTTACCCTTCTGTTTATTCTCCGCGTGGCTTTCTTTCTCCCTCCCCGAGGCAAGCGTTTGCTCCTGCTGCTTTAATTCAATGCAATCCCTCCCCGTCGAGGCAAGCACTGTAATTCTCTCCGGTTAGTCCACCAGCAGATGACAAACACCCACCTCTCCGCCTCTTCCAAGGAAGGGGACCGTGCGGCAGAGTTTCAGTTTCAGTTTCTTTCGCCGGTCAAGATGTCCGTTAAAGTTTAAATCTTCCGGACAAAATGAGAAAAGTGCCGGTCAAAGGTCTTCTTTGTTATTTATTGAGCTTTAAAACAAATGAATAACGACTCTATATAATAAAACACGGAGGACGGAGATCTCTTTTCCTCCCCCTCTTCTGACAGCCCAGCAGCTGATCAGAGCACGTCTCCCCTCTCCTGCAGGGGGGCGTGGTCAGCAGCTGATCAGAGCACGTCTCCCCTCTCCTGCAGGGGGGCGTGGTCAGCAGCTGATCAGAGCACGTCTCCCCTCTCCTGCAGGGGGGCGTGGTCAGCAGCTGATCAGAGCACGTCTCCCCTCTCCTGCAGGGGGGCGTGGTCAGCAGCTGATCAGAGCACGTCTCCCCTCTCCTGCAGGGGGGCGTGGTCAGCAGAATCAGACCCGTAGACAGCAAACAGCACAGAGCGAAATGAGGCATGGCTAAAATGCATGATCTGTTTGGTATTTTGAAAACAGAAACGTATAAATATACCTTATATAGGTATGGCCCTACAATATATCATTTACATATAGCATGAGAGGTCCACTTTAAGGAACAAGCCATAGGAAACCTGTTGAATGATATTGGATCATAATCAAATGCAGAGACTCTTGTCTGGACCTGGATCATTGCCCTGCGTAAGCTCTGCTAACTAGTGCCTCAGCGGCTGTATTATGAGTTAATTATCTGTTTTATTTCTATATGATTTTGGCCGCTACACAAGGGGACGGGTAATAACCAGAAAAGCATGACATGGGCCCTTTAGCCTGGTATTAATCAGCTTTAACCACCTGGTATTAATCAGCTTTAATCACCTGGTATTAATCAGCTTTAATCACCTGGTATTAATCAGCTTTAATCACCTGGTATTAATCAGTTTATTAATCAGTTTAATAAACTGAATCTGAGGAAGAAGTTCTCTCTGACTTACACTAAAGTTTAAATGTAAGGAAATGGAAATTACAAATATTCAGTTGGTGCTTTCAACAAGAACAACAAGTCACCAAAGTGAAATCAAATGTATTTATTATTAAATAAATGAGATAATAAATGAGCTGATCTCGCGAGACTTCGCCATGCTCGCTGTAAGAATCCCCCAAACCTGAGAATGTGTTGATCAACTGATTAACGGGTTATTAGAGTGACGTCACGCCAAGGAGAACGGGATTAGTGCGGGAGAAGTGAGGATAAAACGTGATTTAACGGGATTTGGGTAATAAAGGTAAAGTGATCGAGCTAGCTTAGCTTAGCTTCACTGTTTAAACCGGGACATGTAAAGGGTTTGTGTTACCTGTTGGAGCCCCGGTGGGTCGGCTAGTTCCTCCGTCAGACCGTCCTGTCTCTCATGTTAGAGGCGTTAGCGACGGGAAGAGGAACAAAGTGCTGTTTATCTGCAGAGGATCCGGAGCTATGTCGCACCGGCGTCAAGCTAACAGCTAACACACACCATCTGGGGGGGTTTCACAATAAAACACACCGACTTCCGGGAGGATTTTTCCAGAATAAAACACACCGTGCGTGGAGATTTAGGAAAAGAAACCTTTCAAATCAAAGCCGAAAATATAAATAATCCTTTGATTAAAAGCTTTGGATAACCCCATATTTTACTGATTAAAATAATAAGGTTTATTTACGTTAAGAGCCGGAAGAATAATGGCCTTCCGGTCCACTAGGTGGCGGGAAATCTCAAATAAACGTCAATAGAGATAAAAGAAAAGAAGAGGAGCCGGAAGTCAGCTGTCAACAGTTGGAGGAAAATCTTCAAGTTCTTCATGACTGCACAGGTGAGTTTACCTGAGAGCGCGAGAGCTCACCTGAGAGCAGGAGAGCTCTCCTGAGGGGCTCAGTGTCCCGGATGTTACATCTGAAGACCAATTATATTTGAATACATGTATGGACGACCCTCACACGTGTGTGTGTGTGTGTGTGTGCGTGTGCGTGCGTGTGTGTGTGTGTGTGTGTGTGTGTGTGTTGTGTGTGTGTGTGTGTGTGGTGTGTGTGTGTGTGTGTGTGTGTGTGTGTGTGTGTGTTGTGTGTGTGTGTGTGTGTGCGCGTGTGTGTGCCTGTGTGTCACATGATGTTTACACTCAAAATTGAATAATATGAATGTATCAGATGATTCAAGTTATTCATTTGAAACAACACACATATATTTATGTGAGTATGTCATAACTAGTATGTAATAACTGGTATGTAATAACTAGTATGTAACTCACATGTAATAACTAGTATGTAATAACTGGTATGTAATAACTGATATGTAATAACTAGTATGTAACTCACATGTAATAACTGAGTATGTAATAACTGGTATGTAATAACTGATATGTAATAACTAGTATGTAACTCACATGTAATAACTAGTATGTAATAACTGGTATGTAATAACTGATATGTAATAACTAGTATGTAACTCACATGTAATAACTAGTATGTAATAACTGGTATGTAATAACTGATATGTAATAACTAGTATGTAACTCACATGTAATAACTAGTATGTAATAACTAGTATGTAATAACTAGTATGTAATAACTAGTATGTAACTCATATGTAATAACTAGTATGTAATAACTAGTATGTAATAACTAGTATGTAACTCATATGTAATAACTAGTATGTAATAACTGGTATGTAATAACTGATATGTAATAACTAGTATGTAACTCACATGTAATAACTAGTATGTAATAACTAGTATGTAATAACTGGTATGTAATAACTGGTATGTAATAACTGATATGTAATAACTAGTATGTAACTCACATGTAATAACTAGTATGTAATAACTAGTATGTAACTCGTATGTAATAACTAGTATGTCATAACTGGTATGTAATAACTAGTATGCAATAACTAGTATGTAACTCGTAGTAATAACTAGTATGTATAACTGGTATGTAATAACTAGTATGCAATAACTAGTATGTAACTCATATGTAATAACTCATGTAATAACTAGTATGTAATAACTAGTATGTAACTCACATGTAATAACTAGTATGTAACTCACATGTAATAACTAGTATGTAACTCACATGTAATAACTAGTATGTAACTCATATGTAATAACTAGTATGTAATAACTAGTATGTAACTCATCTTTAATAACTAGTATAGTTATAACTAGTATGTAATAACTAGTATGTAATAACTAGTATGTAACTCATCTTTAATAACTGGTATGTATAACTAGTATGTAACTACATATGTAATAACTAGTATAGTTATAACTAGTATGTAACTCACTGTAATAACTAGTATAGTTATAACTAGTATGTAACTCACATGTAATAACTAGTATGTAATAACTAGTATGTAAACTCATATGTAATAACTAGTATATGTTATACTAGTATGTAACTCATATGTAATAACTAGTATGTAACTCACATGTAATAACTAGTATGTAACTCATATGTAATAACTAGTATAGTATAACTAGTATGTAACTCACATGTAATAACTAGTATGTAATAACTAGTATGTAACTCATATGTAATAACTAGTATAGTTAACTAGTATGTAACTCATATGTAATAACTAGTATGTAACTCGTACATGTAATAACTAGTATGTAACTCATATGTAATAACTAGTATGTTATAACTAGTATGTAACTCACATGTAATAACTAGTATGTAATAACTAGTATGTAACTCATATGTAATAACTAGTATGTTATAACTAGTATAACTACATGTAATAACTAGTATGTAACTCATATGTAATAACTAGTATAGTTATAACTAGTATGTAACTCACATGTAATAACTAGTATAGTTATAACTAGTATGTAACTCATATGTAATAACTAGTATAGTTATAACTAGTATGTAACTCATATGTAATAACTAGTATGTAACTCACTTAATAACTAGTATGTAACTCATATGTAATAACTAGTATAGTATAACTAGTATGTAACTCACATGTAATAACTAGTATGTAATAACTAGTATGTAACTCATATGTAATAACTAGTATATTTAACTAGTATGTAACTCATATGTAATAACTAGTATGTAACTCACATGTAATAACTAGTATGTAACTCATATGTAATAACTAGTATGTTATAACTAGTATGTAACTCACATGTAATAACTAGTATGTATAACTATATGTAACTCATATGTAATAACTAGTATAGTTATAACTAGTATGTAACTCACATGTAATAACTATATGTAATAACTAGTATGTAACTCATATGTAATAACTAGTATGTTATAACTAGTATGTAACTCATATGTAATAACTAGTATGTAACTCACTGTAATAACTAGTATGTAACTCATATGTAATAACTAGTATAGTATAACTAGTATGTAACTCACATGTAATAACTAGTATGTAATAACTAGTATGTAACTCATATGTAATAACTAGTATAGTTATAATAGTATGTAACTCACATGTAATAATAGTATGTAATAACTAGTATGTAACTCATATGTAATAACTAGTATAGTTATAACTAGTATGTAACTCATATGTAATAACTAGTATGTAACTCACCTGTAATAACTAGTATGTAATAACTATTATGTAACTCATATGTAATAACTAGTATGTAACTCATATGTTATTAACATGACCTCAGGTGACAGTGCTGTACTTCGCTAAGAGCGCGGAGCTGAGCGGACTGAAGGAGGAGGAGCTTGTTGCCGTACCAACACCAATCAGTAGCCAGACCTCTGGAGCCTGTTGCTACAGCGACACCCCAGGTGTGTGTGTGTGCAGGTTGTGTGTGTATATAATATGTGTGTGTGTATATGATGTGTGTGTAATGTATATAGTGTGTCAGAACCAGGGTACCACACGCTTTACTGAGAGTCTGATCACCTGATTCTGATCAGCTGTGAGCCTCTCCATCACCCCAGCAGCTGGCGCTCTTACCCCCCCCGCTGCCACACTGATGTATATGATGTGTGTGTGTGTGTATATGATTGTGTGTGTGTGCAGGTTGTGTGTGCTGCAGCATCAGGTGGTGTTGGCGGTACGTCAGCAGTACGTGGCCATCGTGACGAGCTGGTTGCCCTTGGCGACGGAGACGAGGTTGCCGTGGTGCCGCCGCTGAGCGGGGGTTAAAGGTGAGAGGCTCTCACAAACACCTGTATGATCACACCTGCTGTCTCACACACACACCTGTATGATTACATTATTAAATCTTATTTATAATATTTGACCCCAGATGGTGGAGCCGTGCAGAGACGTCTTGAAGCTGTGCCGTGATTGGCTGTCTGTACAGGAAGTGGTGGACGCCGTCAGCAGCGCTTCCTGTGGAGCCACCTCAGTGTTTATAGGTTAATAAATATAATATTATAATAATATTAGTATTAGCATTAATATTATTAATGGTGTTATTGTTTCCTCTCACCTGTGCAGGTACGACCCGGGAGGACGTGCTGAACGGCAGGAAGGTGATTGGTCTGGAGTACGAGGCGTACGAGACCATGGCCCAATCAGAGTTCAGGAAGCTGTGTGATGTCATCAGAGAGCGCTGGCCCAGCGTGACGCACGTCTGTGTTCACCACCGGCTGGGGTGGGATGCTAACTGCTAATGCTAACGGTGGTTAACCTGCAGACGTGTTTAAGCTACGGATGCTAACTGCTAATCTAACGGTGGTTAACCTGCAGACGTGTTTAAGCTACGGATGCTAACTGCTAATGCTAACGTGGTTAACCTGCAGACGTGTTTAAGCTTAGGATGCTAACTGCTAATGCTAACGGTGGTAAACCTGCAGACGTGTTTAAGCTATGGATGCTAACTGCTAATGCTAAGATGTTCTCACCTCAGGTGGGTGAAGGTGGGCGAGGCCAGCGTTGTCATGGCGATCTCGTCTCCTCATCGCCATGACGGCCAGCAGGCGATGCAACAGGCGGTCGAACAGCTGAAGGCAAGGCTGCCCGTCTGGAAGAAGGTCTGAGAAACACCTGTTATTATCACCTGTTATTAACACCTGTTATTAACACTGTTATTAACAGCTGTTCTAACACCTGTTATTAACACCTGTTATTAACCGCTGTTATTAACACCTGTTATTAACACCTGTTATTAACAGCTGTTATTAACAGCTGTTATTAACACCTGTTATTAACACCTGTTACTAACACTGTTATTAACACCTGTTATTAACACCTGTTATTATCACCTGTTTTATCACCTGTTATTAACACCTGTTACTAACACTGTTATTAACACCTGTTATTAACACCTGTTATTAACACCTGTTATTAACACCTGTTATTAACACCTGTTATTAACACCTGTTATTAACACTGTTACTAACAGCTGTTATTAACACCTGTTATTAACACCTGTTATTATCACCTGTTATTATCACCTGTTATTAACACCTGTTACTAACACCTGTTATTACACCTGTTATTATCACCTGTTATTAACACCAGTTATTACACCTGTTATTAACACCTGTTATTAACACCTGTTATTAACACCTGTTATTAACACCTGTTATTAACACCTGTTATTATCACCTGTTATTAACACCTGTTATTATCACCTGTTATTAACATCTGTTATCACCTGTTATTAACACCTGTTATTAACACCTGTTATTAACACCTGTTGTTAACACCTGTTATTAACACCTGTTATTAACAGCTGTTATTAACACCTGTTATTAACACCTGTTATTAACAGCTGTTATTAACACCTGTTGTTAACACCTGTTGTTATCACCTGTTATTAACATCTGTTATCACCTGTTATTAACACCTGTTATTAACACCTGTTGTTATCACCTGTTATTAACATCTGTTATCACCTGTTATTAACACCTGTTATTAACACCTGTTGTTAACACCTGTTATTAACAGCTGTTATTAACAGCTGTTATTAACACCTGTTGTTAACACCTGTTATTATCACCTGTTATTAACACCTGTTACTAACACCTGTTATTATCACCTGTTATTAACACCTGTTATTATCACCTGTTATTAACACCTGTTATTAACAGCTGTTATTAACACCTGTTAACACCTGTTTATTATCACCTGTTATTAACACCTGTTATTAACACCTGTTATTAACACCTGTTGTTAACACCTGTTATTAACACCTGTTATTAACAGCTGTTATTAACACCTGTTATTAACACCTGTTATTAACACCTGTTATTAACACCTGTTATTAACAGCTGTTATTAACACCTGTTGTTAACACCTGTTTATACACCTGTTATTAACATCTGTTATCACCTGTTATTAACACCTGTTATTAACACCTGTTGTTAACACCTGTTATTAACAGCTGTTATTAACAGCTGTTATTAACACCTGTTTAACACCTGTTATTATCACCTGTTATTAACACCTGTTATTAACACCTGTTATTATCACCTGTTATTAACACCTGTTATTAACACCTGTTATTAACAGCTGTTATTAACACCTGTTATTAACAGCTGTTATTAACACCTGTTATAACATGTTGTTAACACTGTTATTATCACTGTTATTAACACCTGTTATTAACACCTGTTATTAACACCTGTTGTTAACACCTGTTGTTAACACCTGTTATTAACACCTGTTATTAACAGCTGTTATTAACACCTGTTATTAACACCTGTTAACAGCTGTTATTAACAGCTGTTATTAACACCTGTTAACACCTGTTTTATCACCTGTTATTAACACCTGTTATCACCTGTTATTACACCTGTTATTAACACCTGTTATTAACACCTGTTATTAACAGCTGTTGTTAACACCTGTTATTATCACCTGTTATTAACATCTGTTATTAACACCTGTTATAACACCTGTTGTTAACACCTGTTGTTAACACCTGTTATTAACACCTGTTATTAACAGCTGTTATTAACACCTGTTATTAACACCTGTTATTAACAGCTGTTATTAACAGCTGTTATTAACACCTGTTGTTAACACCTGTTGTTATCACCTGTTATTAACATCTGTTATCACCTGTTATTAACACCTGTTATTAACACCTGTTGTTAACACCTGTTATTAACACCTGTTATTAACACCTGTTATTAACACCTGTTATTAACACCTTTATATCACCTGTTAAACCTGTTATTAACACTTGTTGTTAACACCTGTTATTATCACCTGTTATTAACACCTGTTGTTAACACCTGTTATTAACAGCTGTTATTAACAGCTGTTATTAACAGCTGTTATTAACACCTGTTATTAACACCTGTTATTAACAGCTGTTATTAACACCTGTTATTACACCTGTTATTACACCTGTTATTAACACCTGTTATTAACAGCTGTTATTAACACCTGTATTAACAGCTGTTATTAACACCTGTTATTACACCTGTTATTAACACCTGTTATTAACACTTGTTGTTAACACCTGTTATTATCACCTGTTATTAACATCTGTTATTATCACCTGTTATTAACACCTGTTATTAACACTGTTGTTAACACCTGTTATTATCACCTGTTATTACACCTGTTATTAACACCTGTTGTACACCTGTTATTATCACCTGTTATTAACATCTGTTATTAACACCTGTTATTACACCTGTGTTAACACCTGTTGTTAACACCTGTATTAACACCTGTTATTAACACCTGTTATTAACAGCTGTTATTAACAGCTGTTATCACCTGTTATTAACATCTGTTATCACCTGTTATTAACACCTGTTATTAACACCTGTTGTTAACACCTGTTATTAACACTGTTATTAACAGCTGTTATTAACACCTGTTGTTAACACCTGTTATTATCACCTGTTATTAACACCTGTTACTAACACCTGTTATTATCACCTGTTATTAACACCTGTTATTCACCTGTTATTAACACCTGTTATTAACAGCTGTTATTAACACCTGTTATTATCACCTGTTATTAACACCTGTTATTAACACTTGTTATTATCACCTGTTATTAACAGCTGTTATTAACACCTGTTATTAACACCTGTTGTTAACAGCTGTTATTAACACCTGTTATTAACATGTTGTTAACACCTGTTATTAACAGCTGTTATACACCTGTTATTAACACCTGTTATTAACACCTGTTGTTAACACCTGTTATTAACAGCTGTTAACAGCTGTTATTAACACCTGTTGTTAACACCTGTTATTATCACCTGTTATTAACACCTGTTACTAACACCTGTTATTATCACCTGTTATTAACACCTGTTATTATCACCTGTTATTAACACCTGTTATTAACAGCTGTTATTAACACCTGTTATTAACAGCTGTTATTAACACCTGTTATTATCACCTGTTATAACACCTGTTATTAACACTTGTTGTTAACACCTGTTATTATCACCTGTTATTAACATCTGTTATTATCACCTGTTATTAACACCTGTTATTAACACTGTTGTTAACACCTGTTTTATCACCTGTTTATCACCTGTTATTAACACTTGTTGTTAACACCTGTTATTATCACCTGTTATTAACACTGTTATTAACACCTGTTATTAACACCTGTTATTAACACCTGTTGTTTTAACACCTGTTGTTAACACCTGTTATTAACACCTGTTATTAACACCTGTTATTAACACCTGTTATTAACACCTGTTATTAACAGCTGTTGTTACACCTGTTATTAACATCTGTTATCACCTGTTATTAACACCTGTTACTAACACCTGTTGTTAACACCTGTTATTAACAGCTGTTATTAACAGCTGTTATTAACACCTGTTGTTAACACCTGTTATTATCACCTGTTATTAACACCTGTTACTAACACCTGTTATTATCACCTGTTTTAACACCTGTTATTACACCTGTTATTATCACCTGTTATTAACAGCTGTTATTAACACCTGTTATTAACAGCTGTTATTAACACCTGTTATTATCACCTGTTATTAACACCTGTTATTAACATTGTTGTTAACACCTGTTATTATCACCTGTTATTAACACTGTTATTAACACCTGTTATTAACACCTGTTGTTAACAGCTGTTATTAACACCTGTTATTAACACCTGTTGTTAACACCTGTTATTAACAGCTGTTATTAACAGCTGTTATTAACAGCTGTTATTAACACCTGTTATTAACACCTGTTACTAACACCTGTTACTAACACCTGTTATTAACACCTGTTATTAACCTGTTATTAACACCTGTTGTTAACACCTGTTATTAACAGCTGTTATTAACAGCTGTTATTAACACCTGTTGTTAACACCTGTTATTAACAGCTGTTATTAACACTGTTACTAACACCTGTTATTAACACCTGTTGAACACCTGTTGTTAACAGCTGTTATTAACACCTGTTATTAACACCTGTTATTAACACCTGTTGTTAACACCTGTTATTAACAGCTGTTATTAACAGCTGTTATTAACAGCTGTTATTAACACCTGTTACTAACACCTGTTATTAACACCTGTTATTAACACCTGTTATTAACACCTGTTGTTAACACCTGTTATTAACACCTGTTATTAACACCTGTTACTAACACCTGTTATTAACACTGTTATTAACACCTGTTGTTAACACCTGTTACTAACACCTGTTATTAACACCTGTTAAACACCTGTTATTAACACCTGTTTAACACCTGTTACTAACACCTGTTATTAACACCTGTTGTTAACACCTGATATTGATGTGTTGTGCTCCTGCAGGAGGTGTACGACTCTCAGGAGGCGAGCTGGAAGGAGAACGCTGAGTGTCCGTGGGCCTCCAACCACAAACAATAAATAATAATGAAACCTCCCCTGTTGAGCCTCTTCTTTAAAGGAAACCTATCATGCTATATTTAAATGATATATTGTAGGGCCATACCTATATAAGGTATATTTATACGTCTCTGTTTCAAAATACCAAACAGATCATGCATTTTAGCCATGCCTCATTTCGCTCTATGTGCTGTTGCTGTCTACGGTCTGATTCTGCTGACCACGCCCCCCTGCAGGAGAGGGGAGACGTGCTCTGATCAGCTGCTGACCACGCCCCCCTGCAGGAGAGGGGAGACGTGCTCTGATCAGCTGCTGACCACGCCCCCCTGCAGGAGAGGGGAGACGTGCTCTGATCAGCTACTGACCACGCCCCCCTGCAGGAGAGGGGAGACGTGCTCTGATCAGCTGCTGGGCTGTCAGAAGAGGGGGAGAAAAAGAGATCTCCGTCCTCCGTGTTTTATTATATAGAGTCGTTATTCATTTGTTTTAAAGCTCAATAAATAACAAAGAAGACCTTTGACCGGCACTTTTCTCATTTTGTCCGGAAGATTTAAACTTTAACGGACATCTTGACCGGCGAAAGAAACTGAAACTGAAACTCTGCCGCACGGTCCCCTCGTCCCTTGGAAGAGACGGAGAGGTGGGTGTTTGTCATCTGCTGGTGGACTAACCGGAGAGAATTACAGTGCTTGCCTCGACGGGGAGGGATTGCATTGAATTAAAGCAGCGGGAGCAAACGCTTGCCTCGGAGAGGAGAAAGAAAGCCACAGCGGAGAATAAAACAGAAGGGTAACCATGGTAACTATGGGCGGGAAGTCTTCTTCGCTGCTTTTGTGGCAGACGACAGCGCCACTTACAGGCCTGGCATATGTACTACAGCGTCTCCAGCGCTTTCGAACGGCAATGTCCGTGGCTGTCTCCTCCTGATTGGTGGAGTTGGCCCAATAGCCGTAGCGCCACCGTCCTGACGTCAGGACAGTGTTCAAATCTGGATCAGTTTTTATCAGATCCGTTGCAGCCCCTTTTTTAGAGATTTGGGTATGGAGGAAAATAGAGAGGTGTTTTCTGACACTTGGTGAGTTCCCTGGAACACCGGGGACACATATTCATGTAGAAAAGACGTACAAAAGTGCATTTTGCTGATAGGTCCCCTTTAACTCTCACCTGTTGATTTGATTTATTGCACACAGAGATAATAATAATAATAATAATAGCTTGCATTTATATAGCGCCTTTCAAAGGACCCAAGGTCGCTTTACAGTAATAGGGCAAAAACATAACAAAACAACAGATCGATTAGGGGCCGAAAGCCTTGGCAAACAGGTGGGTCTTGAGGGCCTTTTGAAGGCGTCTAGTGTGGGGATGTGTTGCGAATCTCCGCAGGGAGAGCGTTCCAGAGGGTGGGGGCTGCCACACTGAAGGCTGTCCCCGAAGGTTCGCAGTTTGGTGCGGGGGGGTGGTAAGCAGGCCAGAGTCTGAGGACCGCAGGTTCCGGGGTGGGGCATGTGGGTGAAGGAGGTCCGATAGGTACTGGGGGGCAAGGGCATGGGGGACTTGTAGGTAAGGAGGAGGACTTTGTAAGATATACGGGACTTGACCGGCAGCCAGTGTAGGTGGATGAGGGTGGGAGTGATGTGCTGCCACGGCTTTGTGTGTGTGAGTACCCTAGCAGCACAGTTTTGGACATACTGGAGCCTGTCCAGGGTTTTGTTGGGAACCCCAAACAGGACACCATTGCAGTAGTCCAAGCGGGAGGTGACAAATGCATGAACTAGGGTTTCGGCAACCGACTCCGAGAGTGACGGTCGGAGTCTGGCAATGTTCCTCAGTGGAAAAAGGGCCGATTTGGTCACAGATTTGACGTGGGAATGGAAGGAAAGGGTGGAGTCAAGGATGACACCCAGGTTGCGGGCTTCAGGAGATGGGAGATGGAGCAGCCGTCGACCTCGAGGATGAAGTCACCAACCTTCTGGAGCAGGGCCTTGGGTGCCACAGCCATGAGCTCTGTTTTATTGCTGTTCAGCTTAAGGTAGTTGGAAGACATCCATGTTTTGATGTCATGCAGGCAGTTGATGAGAGACTGAGGGGGGAGCTGGGAGGATGGAGTGGTGCTGAGCTACAGTTGGGTATCATCAGCGTAACAGTGGAAATTGAGTCCATGATGTCAGATGATCTGGCCGAGGGGGGGCATGTAAATGGTGAACAGGAGGGGGCCAAGCACAGAGCCCTGGGGTACACCGTGGTGGACTGGGGCCGGGGGTGAGTTTGAGCCACTGATGGAGACAAACTGTTTCCTGTTATGGAGGTAGGATGTGAACCAGGACAGCGCTGTGCCAGTGACACCTAGGAGGTCTGAGAGGCGGGTGAAATGCATGATGGGAGTTTCAGAGTGCTTTCCTGGATGTTTCTCAATCTCGAGTACGCTGGGCTCGGTAGATTTCCAAGTATGCTGGACATTGGAACAGTACTTGGCGGCACTCGATGACGTAGTATGCTTGAAATAGTGGCTCTG
>JAAOOA010002469.1:30000-42893 GCA_012861695.1 Trematomus loennbergii
TAAAGTGTGTGTGTCTCAGGTGTGTAACTAAAGGTGTGTGTGTCTCAGGTGTGTAACTAAAGGTGTGTGTGTCTCAGGTGTGTAACTAAAGGTGTGTGTGTGTCTCAGGTGTGTAACTAAAGGTGTGTGTCTCTCAGTTGTGTAACTAAAGGTGTGTGTGTGTCTCAGGTGTGTAACTAAAGGTGTGTGTCTCTCAGGTGTGTAACTAAAGGTGTGTAACTAAAGGTGTGTGTGTGTCTCTCAGGTGTGTAACTAAAGGTGTGTGTGTTCCAGGTGTGTAATAGAGGTGTGTGTGTCTCAGGTGTGTTACTAAAGGTGTGTGTGTGTGTGTGTCTCAGGTGTGTTACTAAGGTGTGTGTCCTCAGGTGTGTAACTAAAGGTGTGTGTGTGTGTGTGTCTCAGGTGTGTTACTAAAGGTGTGTGTCTCTCAGGTGTGTAACTAAAGGTGTGTAACTAAAGGTGTGTGTGTGTCTCTCAGGTGTGTAACTAAAGGTGTGTGTGTTCAGGTGTGTTTAATAGAGGTGTGTGTGTCTCAGGTGTGTTACTAAAGGTTGTGTGTGTGTGTGTGTGTCTCAGGTGTGTTACTAAAGGTGTGTGTGTGTGTGTCTCAGGTGTGTTACTAAATGTGTGTGTGTGTCTCTCAGGTGTGTTACTAAGGTGTGTGTGTGTCTCTCAGGTGTGTTACTAAAGGTGTGTGTGTCTCAGGTGTGTAACTAAAGGTGTGTGTGTCTCAGGTGTGTAACTAAGGTGTGTGTCTCTCAGGTGTGTAACTAAAGGTGTGTGTATGTCCTCAGGGTGTTACTAAAGTTGTGTGGTCTCAGGTGTGTAACTAAGGTGTGTGTGTCTCAGGTGTTTACTAAAGGTGTGTGTGTCTCAGGTGTGTAACTAGAGGTGTGTGTCTCTCAGGTGTGTTACTAAAGGTGTGTGTCTCTCAGGTGTGTTACTAAAGGTGTGTGTGTGTGTGTCTCAGGTGTGTTACTAAAGTGTGTGTGTCTCAGGTGTGTTACTAAAGGTGTGTTGTGTCTCAGGTGTGTTACTAAAGGTGTGTGTGTGTCTCAGGTGTGTTACTAAAGGTGTGTTTAATAGAGGTGTGTGTGTGTCTCAGGTGTGTTACTAAAGGTGTGTGTGTGTGTCTCTCAGGTGTTTACTAAAGGTGTGTGTGTCTCTCAGGTGTGTTACTAAAGGTGTGTGTGTGTCTCTCAGGTGTGTAACTAAAGTGTGGTGTGTCTCTCAGGTGTGTTACTAAAGGTGTGTGTGGTGTCTCTCAGGTGTGTAACTAAAGGTGTGGTGTGTCTCAGGTGTGTAACTAAAGGTGTGTGTGTCTCAGGTGTGTAACTAAAGGTGTGTGTGTCTCAGGTGTGTAACTAAAGGTGTGTGTGTCTCAGGTGTGTAACTAAAGGTGTGTGTGTCTCAGGTGTGTAACTAGAGGTGTGTGTCTCTCAGGTGTGTTACTAAAGGTGTGTGTCTCTCAGGTGTGTTACTAAAGGTGTGTGTGTGTGTTTCAGGTGTGTTACTAAAGGTGTGGTGTCTCAGGTGTGTTACTAAAGGTGTGTGTGTCTCAGGTGTGTTACTAAAGGTGTGTTAATAGAGGTGTGTGTGTGTCTCAGGTGTGTTACTAAAGTGTGTGTGTCTCAGGTGTGTTACTAAATGTGTGTGTGTGTTTCAGGTATGTAACCTAAAAGTGTTGTGTGTTCCAGGTGTGTTAATAGAGTGTGTGTGTTCCAGGTGTGTTAATAGAGGTGTGTGTGTTCCAGGTGTGTTAATAGAGGTGTGTGTGTTCCAGGTGTGTTAATAGAGGTGTGTGTGTGTGTGTTTCCAGGTGTGTTAATAGAGGTGTGTGTGTGTGTTCCATGTGTGTTAATAGAGGTGTGTGTGTCTCTGGTGTGTTAATAGAGGTGTGTGTGTTTCAGGTGTGTAACTAAAAGTGTGTGTGTGTGTTCCAGGTGTGTTAATAGAGGTGTGTGTTTGTTCCAGTGTGTTAATAGAGGTGTGTGTTTGTTCCAGGTGTGTAACTAAAAGTGTGTGTGTGTGTGTGTTCCAGGTGTGTTAATAGAGGTGTGTGTTCCAGGTGTGTAACTAAAGGTGTGTGTGTGTGTGTTCCAGGTGGACCAAGCTGAGGATCAACATGCTGCCGGCACCGGTGCTGGAACCCGTGTCAGAGTGCTTTCTGGCGAGCCTCATCATTGGCTGGGCCGCTCATTATGTGTTCAGGTACTCAGCCATCACAGAGCTTCTGTATTAGTTAGTATTATAGTATGCGTTTGTACTACAGGTATTAATGATACATGTACCTGTGTACTCAGGTATTACTACAGGTATTAATGATACATGTACCTGTGGTACTCAGGTATTACTACAGGTATTATAATGATACATGTACCTGTGTACTCAGGTGTTACTACAGGTATTATAATGATACATGTACCTGTGTACTCAGGTGTTACTACAGGTATTATGATACATGTACCTGTGTACTCAGGTATTACTACAGGTATTATAATGATACATGTACCTGTGTACTCAGGTGTTACTACAGGTATTATAATGATACATGTACCTGTGTACTCAGGTGTTACTAAGGTATTAATGATACATGTACCTGTGTACTCAGGTATTACTACAGGTATTAATGATACATGTACCTGTGTACTCAGGTATTTACTACAGGTATTATAATGATACATGTACCTGTGTACTCAGGTATTACTACAGGTATATAATGATACATGTACCTGTGTACTCAGTATTACTACAGGTATTAATGATACATGTACCTGTGTACTCAGGTATTACTACAGGTATTATAATGATACATGTACCTGTGTACTCAGGTATTACTACAGGTATTATTGATACATGTACCCGTGTTCTCAGGTATTACTACAGTATTAATGATACATGTACCTGTTACTCAGGTATTACTACAGGTATTATAATGATACATGTACCTGTGTAATCGGGTATTACTCAGGTATATAATGATACATGTACCTGTGTACTCAGTATTACTACAGGTATTATAATGATACATGTACCTGTGTACTCAGGTATTACTACAGGTATATAATGATACATGTACCTGTGTTCTCAGGTATTACTACAGGTATTATAATGATACATGTACCTGTGTACTCAGGTATTACTACAGGTATTATAATGATACATGTACCTGTGTTCTCAGGTATTACTACAGGTATATAATGATACATGTACCTGTGTACTCAGGTATTACTACAGGTATTATAATGATACATGTACCTGTGTACTCCGGTATTACTACAGGTATTATAATGATACATGTACCTGTGTACTCAGGTATTACTACAGGTATTAATACATGTACCTGTGTACTCAGGTATTACTACCGGTATTATAATGATACATGTACCTGTGTACTCATGTATTACTACAGGTATTATAATGATACATGTACCTGTGTACTCAGGTATTTACTACAGGTATTATAATGATACATGTACCCGTGTTCTCAGGTATTACTACAGGTATAATGATACATGTACCTGTGTACTCAGGTATTACTACAGGTATTATAATGATACATGTACCTGTGTACTCGGGTATTACTACAGGTATTATAATGATACATGTACCTGTGTCTCAGGTATTACTACAGGTATTATAATGATACATGTACCTGTGTACTCAGGTATTACTACAGGTATTATAATGATACATGTACCTGTGTACTCAGGTATTACTACAGGTATTATAATGATACTGTACCTGTGTACTCAGGTGTTACTACAGTGGTAATGATACATGTACCTGTGTACTCAGGTATTACTACAGGTATTATAATGATACATGTACCTGTGTACTCAGGTATTACTACAGGTATTATAATGATACATGTACCTGTGTACTCAGGTATTACTACAGGTATTATAATGATACATGTACCTGTGTTCTCAGGTATTACTACAGGTATTATAATGATACATGTACCTGTTGTACTCAGGTATTACTACAGGTATTATAATGATACATGTACCTGTGTTCTCAGGTATTACTACAGGTATTATAATGATACATGTACCTGTGTACTCAGGTATTACTACAGGTATTATAATGATACATGTACCTGTGTACTCAGGTATTACTACAGTATTATAATGATACATGTACCTGTGTACTCAGGTATTACTACAGGTATTAATGAACATGTACCTGTGTACTCAGGTATTACTACAGGTATTATAATGATACATGTACCTGTGTACTCAGGTATTACTACAGGTATTATAATGATACATGTACCTGTGTACTCAGGTATTACACAGGTATTATAATGATACATGTACCCGTGTTCTCAGGTATTACTACAGGTATTAATGATACATGTACCTGTGTACTCAGGTATTACTACA
This sequence comes from Trematomus loennbergii, assembly GCA_012861695.1. Classification (NCBI taxonomy): domain Eukaryota; kingdom Metazoa; phylum Chordata; class Actinopteri; order Perciformes; family Nototheniidae; genus Trematomus; species Trematomus loennbergii. The sequence goes on from JAAOOA010002469.1 coordinate 34,389, forward strand.
GGTATTATAATGATACATGTACCTGTGTACTCGGGTATTACTACAGGTATTATAATGATACATGTACCTGTGTACTCAGGTATTACTACAGGTATTATAATGATACATGTACCTGTGTACTCAGGTATTACTACAGTATTATAATGATACATGTACCTGTGTACTCAGGTATTACTACAGGTATTATAATGATACTGTACCTGTGTACTCAGGTGTTACTACAGGTGGTAATGATACATGTACCTGTGCTCTCAGGTGTTACTACAGGTGTTACTACAGGTGGTAATGTATGTACCTGTGCTCTCAGGTGTTACTACAGGTGTTACTACAGGTCAGGTGTTACTACAGGTGTTACTACAGGTCAGGTGTTTACTACAGGTCACTACAGGTGTTACTACAGGTCAGGTGTTACTACAGGTCACTACAGGTGTTACTACAGGTCAGGTGTTACTACAGGTGTTACTACAGGTGGTAATGTAATGTACCTGTGCTCTCAGGTGTTACTACAGGTGTTCTACAGGTCAGGTGTTACTACAGGTGTTACTACAGGTCAGGTGTTACTACAGGTCACTACAGGTTTACTACAGGTCAGGTGTTACTACAGGTGTCACTACAGGTGTTACTACAGGTCATGTGTTACTAAGGTGTTACTACAGGTGGTAATGTAATGTACCTGTGCTCTCAGGTGTTACTACAGGTGTTACTACAGGTCAGGTGTTACTACAGTGTTACTAAGGTGGTAATGTAATGTACCTGTGCTCTCAGGTGTCACTACAGGTGTTACTACAGGTCGGTGTTACTACAGGTGTCCTACAGGTGTTACTACAGGTCACTACAGGTGTTACTACAGGTCAGGTGTTACTACAGGTCACTACAGGTGTTTACTACAGGTCAGGTGTTACTACAGGTGTTACTACAGGTGTCAATACAGGTGTTAATACAGTGTTACTTCAGGTGGTAATGATACATGTACCTGTGCTCTCAGGTGTTACTACATGTGCTAATGATACATGTTACCTGCGCTCTCAGGTGTTTACTACAGGTCAGGTGTTACTACAGGTGTTACTACAGGTGTTACTACAGGTGTCACTACAGGTGTTACTACAGGTGGTAATTACATGTACCTGTGCTCTCAGGTGTTACTACAGGTCAGGTGTTACTACAGGTGTTTCTACAGGTGTTTACTACAGGTCAGGTGTTACTACAGGTGTCACTACAGGTGTTACTACAGGTCAGGTGTTACTACATGTGTCAGTCAGGTGTTACTACAGGTCACTACAGGTGTTACTACAGGTCAGGTGTTACTACAGGTGTTACTACAGGTCACTACAGGTGTTACTACAGGTCAGGTGTCACTACAGTGTTTACTAAGGTGTTACTACAGGTCACTCAGGTGTTACTACAGGTCAGTGTCACTACAGGTGTTACTACAGGTCACACAGTGTTACTACAGGTCAGGTGTCACTACAGGTGTTACTACAGGTGTTAATGATACTGTACCTGTGCTCTCAGGTGTTTCTACAGGTCAGGTGTCACTACAGGTGTTACGACAGGTGGTAATGATTTACCTGCGCTCTCAGGTGTTACTACAGTGCTAATGATACATGTACTGCGCTCTCAGGTGTACTACAGGTCAGGTGTCACTACAGGTGTTACAGGTGGTAATGATGTACCTGCGCTCTCAGGTGTTACTACAGGTCAGGTGTCCTACAGGTGTTACGACAGGTGGTAATGATGTACCTGTGCTCTCAGGTGTTACTACAGGTCAGGTGTTACTACAGGTGTTACGACAGGTGGTAATGATGTACCTGTGCTCTCAGGTGTTACTACAGGTCAGGTGTTACTACAGGTGTTACGACAGGTGGTAATGATGTACCTGTGCTCTCAGGTGTTACTACAGGTGTTACGACAGGTGGTAATGATGTACCTGTGCTCTCAGGTGTTACTACAGGTCAGGTGTTACTACAGTGGTAATGATGTACCTGCGCTCTCAGGTGTTACTACAGGTGTTACTACAGGTGGTAATGATGTACCTGTGCTCTCAGGTGTTACTACAGGTGTTACGACAGGTGGTAATGATGTACCTGTGCTCTCAGGTGTTACTACAGGTCAGGTGTTACTACAGGTGTTACGACAGGTGGTAATGATGTACCTGTGCTCTCAGGTGTTACTACAGGTGTTACGACAGGTGGTAATGATGTACCTGTGCTCATCGGTGTTACTACAGGTCAGTGTTCTACAGGTGTTACGACAGGTGGTAATGATGTACCTGCGCTCTCAGGTGTTACTACAGGTGTTAATGATACATGTACCTGTGCTCTCAGGTGGGACATGATGGTCTTCTTCATGTGTCACTGCCTGGCCTGGTTCATCTCAGACTACATCCAGCTCACTGGAGTCCAGGTACAGTACATGCTTTTATTTTGAAATGTACATTATATTGTTCAACAATTACCTAATATAAATATAAAACTACATTTAACCAACATTTGAATAACTGTTCAATAAAAAGGGAATCGTTCTGCAATGAGATAATGATGTAAAGAGTGGTGTCCTGCAGGGCGGCGCTCTCTGCTTCTCCAAGCTGGACTTCGCGGTGGCTTGGTTCCAGAGAGTCCATGGCCGTGCAGATCTTCCTGTCTGCGCTCTGGGACCCCACTATCTCCTGGAGGACGGGTCGGTACCGGCTACGCTGTGGAGGCACGGCCGAGGAGATCCTGGACGTCTAGAGGGGGGGGAGAGAGAGAGAGAGAGAGAGAGAGTGTGTGTGGGGGGGGGCAAGGCCGAGGAGATCCTGGACGTCTAGAGGGGGGGGAGAGAGAGAGAGAGAGAGTGTGTGTGAGGAGAGAGAGAGTGTGTGTGTGTGTGGGGGGGCACGGCCGAGGATCCTGGACGTCTAGAGGGGGGAGAGAGAGAGAGAGAGTGTGTGTGTGTTGTGTGTGAGAGAGAGAGAGAGAGACAGAGAGAGTGTGTGTGTGTGTGAGAGAGAGAGAGAGAGAGAGAGAGTGTGTGTGTGTGGAGAGAGTGAGAGAGAGAGTGTGTGTGAGAGAGAGAGAGAGAGAGAGAGAGAGAGAGAGAGACAGAGATAGTGTGTGTGAGAGAGAGAGAGAGAGAGAGAGAGAGAGAGAGAGTGTGTGTGAGAGAGAGAGAGAGAGAGAGTGTGTGTGTGTGTGAGAGAGAGAGAGAGAGAGAGACAGAGAGTGTGTGGAGAGAGAGAGAGAGAGAAGTGTTAGTGTTTGTTTTTTATCTATTTATGTTCCTTTGGTGCTAAACTTGTTGATGCCAGAACAAGCAATGAGACGCCTCGCACTGAACCGCCTGATCTTGATCAGAACGCCAAACAGCCAATCAGGAGGGATCAGTCAAACACTCCTCCCTGATTGGCTGCTGTACAGAAACCCTGAGAGCTGATTGGAGAATATTCTGCTGACATGAATCCAGACTGAAGGGGACAGGGTCTGAGGTCCAGGTCCAGGTCCAGGTCCAGGTCCAGGTCCAGCTCGTGTAAATAGAGTCTCTGTTGGGCTCCGAAACATTTCCTCTCCGACTGAGATAGTTCCTCTCCTGAGGAAACTCGAGGTTCTGTACCTGACACCTGCTCACACACACCTGATACCTGCTCACACACACACCTGCTCACACACACCCTGCTCACACACACCTGATACCTGCTCACACACACACACCTGCTCACACACACACCTGATACCTGCTCACACACACACCTGCTCACACACACACCTGATACCTGCTCACACACACCTGATACCTGCTCACACACACCTGATACCTGCTCACACACACCTGATACCTGCTCACACACACCTGCTCACACACACACCTGCTACCTGCTCACACACACCTGCTGCTCACACACCTGATACCTGCTCACACACCTGATACCTGCTCACACACACCTGATACCTGCTCACACACACACCTGCTCCTGCTCACCACACACACTGATACCTGCTCACACAACCTGCTCACACACACACACTGATACCTGCTCACACACGCTCACACACACCTGCTCACACACACAACCTGATACCTGCTCACTCACACACCTGATACCTGCTCACACACACACCTGATACCTGCTCACACACACCTGCTACCTGCTCACACACACACACTGCTACCTGCTCACAAACCACGACCTGCTACCTGCTCACACACACACACACTGCTACCCTCACCTGCACACACACCACTGCTACCTTCTCACACACACTGATACCTGCTCACACACACCTGATACCTGCTCACACACCTGCTACCTGCTCACACATACACCTGCTACCTGCTCACACACACACCTGATACCTGCTCACACACACCTGCTCACACACACCTGCTCACACACATACCTGCTACCTGCTCACACACACACCTGCTACCTGCTCACACACACACCTGCTACCTGCTCACACACCTGCTACCTGCTCACACACACCTGCTCACACACACACCTGCTACCTGCTCACACACACACCTGCTCACACACACACCTGCTATCACAATGATCGTTTAGAGAGAAAATTAGAACCGAATCCTAAATCTAAATACCTGAAATCTGAAGATGACCATCAGCAGGTGAGCAGTGTGACAGAGTGATGTCACTTCCTGCTGTTATTACAGGTGTGACAGGCAGGTGTGATGTCACTTCCTGCTGTTATTACAGGTGTGACAGGCAGGTGTGTGATGTCACTTCCTGCTGTTATTACAGGTGTGACAGGCAGGTGTGTGATGTCACTTCCTGCTGTTATTACAGGTGTGACAGGCAGGTGTGTATGTCACTTCCTGCTGTTATACAGGTGTGACAGGCAGGTCGTCCATCAAATGTCTTCGTGCCAAAACACGGCCAATCTGATCACAGGATTTCACTTTTTATTTGACTGCTTTTGTTAAAGTGTTCCCCCCCCCCCCCCCCCCCCCAAGAAGAATTATTTTAATTATTATTTTAATGATTATTTTAATGATTCCAGTATTAATGGTCACAACATTTAACCTGCAAATAAAGACCAACATTTCTGGTGTGGTGTGTGTGTGTGTGTGTGTGTGTGTGGTGTGTGTGTGTGTGTGTGTGTGTGTGTGTGTGTGTGTGTGTGTGTGTGTGTGTGTGTGTGTGTGTGTGTGTGTGTGTGTGTGTGTGTGTGTGTGTGTGTGTGTGTTAGGGGTTTGGTTGATGACATCGTGAGTCGGACGAACCCGTTGTCCAAGGATCATCAGATTTGTTTGTTTTGTTTTTATTGAACTGATCTGCTGTAGTCTGCAAACCGACCAATCACAGAGGGTTGTGTCAACACAGGAACAATAAAGTTTTATCCTTTCAAAACGGCACCTGTGTGTTTGTGCTGCACTCTGATTGGCTGGGAGGACAAAGTGGGCGGGGCTCCAGTAGCTGCGTCATATTTATTACTAAACGTATTTATGCACGTTATGTAGTTATATATATAGTGATGTGTTTATATTGATGTAGTTATGTACTTATATATATATTGATGTGTTTATATTGATGTAGTTATGTACTTATATATAGTGATGTTTTTATATTGATGTAGTTATGTACTTATATATATATTGATGTGTTTATATTGATGTAGTTATGTACTTATATATTGATGTGTTTATATTGATGTAGTTATGTACTTATATATTGATGTGTTTATATTGATGTAGTTGGTTGATATTTATAACTTCAGTATGTCGTGTTACACATCTCTTCGTCCGTGTGCATCTTTGGCTGCAGACCGGAAGTGGGCAGAGTGGATGACTTCCGGTGTGCTGCAGGATGAGATCTTTGTAAAGTGGGTGAAAGGTGAATAAGAAGAACAGGCTGTCATTCAGAGGACTAGAAGAACCAGAGAACCAGAAGACCGTCATCATGCTGCAGAACACAGGGTGAGTCCGCAGAACCCGGTCCACTGACAGCCGAGAGAGACCCGAACAGAGACCCGAGAGAGACCCGAACAGAGACCCGAGGAGACCCGAACAGAGAGTTATTCAGATCTCTCTTCGGGTCTCTCTTCGGTCTCCTCGGGTCTCCTCGGGTCTGTTTAACCTCCAGTCTGCTCCTCTCTCGCCTCTCCGGGATTCCGTTTGTTAATAAACGGCAGAGAACCCGGTCCACTAACTGCTGGAACAGAGAGATAGTTATTCAGGTCTCTCTTCGGGTCTCCTCGGGTCTCCTCGGGTGTGTTTAACCTCCAGTCTGCTCCTCTCTCGCCTCTCCGGGATTCCGTTTCTTTAGTTTATTTAGTTTCTTTAGTTTCTTTAGTTTCTTTAGTTTCTTTAGTCTGTTCAGTCTGTTCAGTCTGTTCAGTCTGTTCAGTCTGTTTATTAAACGGCCCAGAGTCCTGTTCTGGAGCTTCTGTTGTTCCGACTTTCACCCAGAAACTCTACCTCTGTACTTTAGTGACGCATTCCACGTCCTTTCACAATAGAGCTGTGTCATTATCCAACCTGTTCAGTCCTTTCACAATAAGAGCTGTGTCATTATCCAACCTGTTCAGTCCTTTCACAATAAGAGCCGTGTCATTATCCAACCTGTTCAGTCCTTCACAATAAGAGCCGTGTCATTATCCAACCTGTTCAGTCCTTTCACAATAAGAGCCGTGTCATTATCCAACCTGTTCAGTCCTTTCACAATAAGAGCCGTGTCATTATACAACCTGTTCAGTCCTTTCACAATAAGAGCCGTGTCATTATCCAACCTGTTCAGTCCTTTCACAATAAGAGCGGTGTCATTATCCAACCTGTTCAGTCCTTTCACAATAAGAGCCGTGTCATTATCCACCTGTTCAGTCAGCTGCACGCTCTTCATCACATGATCTGATGTTAGCATGTGTTAGCATTCCTCTCTGTGTTGCAGGAAGCTACGGGGCTGCACGCTCTTCATCACGGGAGCGAGTCGAGGCATTGGGAAGGCGATCGCTCTGAAGGCGGCGAGAGACGGAGCGAACATCGTGATTGCTGCCAAGACAGCAGAACCTCATCCAAAACTAGCAGGAACCATCTATAGTGCTGCCAAGGAGGGTGAGCTAACAGGCTAATGCTAACAACACACAGCCCCGCCAAGGAGGGTGAGATAACAGGCTAATGCTAACAACACAGCCCCGCCAAGGAGGGTGAGCTAACAGGCTAATGCTAACAACACACAGCCCCGCCAAGAAGGGTGAGCTAACAGGCTAATGCTAACAACACACAGCCCCGCCAAGAAGGGTGAGCTAACAGGCTAATGCTAACAACACACAGCCCCGCCAAGAAGGGTGAGCTAACAGGCTAATGCTAACAACACACAGCCCCGCCAAGGAGGGTGAGCTAACAGGCTAATGCTAACAACACACAGCCCCGCCAAGAAGGGTGAGCTAACAGGCTAATGCTAACAACACACAGCCCCGCCAAGGAGGGTGAGCTAACAGGCTAATGCTAACAACACACAGCCCCGCCAAGGAGGGTGAGCTAACAGGCTAATGCTAACAACACACAGCCCCGCCAAGGAGGGTGAGCTAACAGGCTAATGCTAACAACACACAGCCCCGCCAAGGAGGGTGAGCTAACAGGCTAATGCTAACAACACACAGCCCCGCCAAGAAGGGTGAGCTAACAGGCTAATGCTAACAACACACAGCCCCGCCAAGAAGGGTGAGCTAACAGGCTAATGCTAACAACACACAGCCCCGCCAAGGAGGGTGAGCTAACAGGCTAATGCTAACAACACACAGCCCCGCCAAGGAGGGTGAGCTAACAGGCTAATGCTAACAACACACAGCCCCGCCAAGAAGGGTGAGCTAACAGGCTAATGCTAACAACACACATCCCCGCCAAGGAGGGTGAGCTAACAGGCTAATGCTAACAACACACAGCCCCGCCAAGGAGGGTGAGCTAACAGGCTAATGCTAACAACACACAGCCCCGCCAAGAGGGTGAGCTAACAGGCTAATGCTAACAACACACAGCCCCGCCAAGGAGGGTGAGCTAACAGGCTAATGCTAACAACACACAGCCCCGCCAAGAAGGGTGAGCTAACAGGCTAATGCTAACAACCACACATCCCCGCCAAGGAGGGTGAGCTAACAGGCTAATGCTAACAACACACAGCCCCGCCAAGGAGGGTGAGCTAACAGGCTATGCTAACAACACACAGCCCCGCCAAGGAGGGTGAGCTAACAGGCTAATGCTAACACACTGCAGAAAGTCAGAGAAGTAATACGGAATTCATACAATATATAAAATATAACGTGTGTGTGTGCGGTCTCTCTCTCTCTCTCTCTCTCTCTCTCTCTCTCTCTCTGTGTCTCTCTCTCTCTGTCCCTCTCTCTCTCTCTCTCTCTCTCTCTCTCTCTCTCTCTCTCTGTCTCTCTCTCTCTCTCTCTCTCTCTCTCTCTCCCCCTCTCCTCTCTCTCTCTCTCTCTCTCTCGTGTCTCTCTCTCTCTGTCTCTCTCTCTCTCTCTCTCTCTCTCTCTCTCTCTCTCCCTCTCCTCTCTCTCTCTCTCTCTC
>JAAOOA010002470.1:7500-12500 GCA_012861695.1 Trematomus loennbergii
TCTGCCACGACATAAGTAACCGGATCAGAGTAACATTACGTACAGTCCGCGGCACTGTGAGTGCAGACGTCGATGTGTCCCATTATCATTCATATCATATCACATCATAATGTATCATATTCTCCTTATCTGAGTCAGCTGAGCCGTATCTGGCCGTGCAACACTCTCAGTGTCACATACTGGATGCAGAAGTATTATTTTAAGCAACACATTAAGTTGACGAAACACTGGAGTCAAATGTAATGAAAGTCAGATGGTGTCTTAGACGGGGCAGTGATATCATAAACCTGTTAATGTACGCATTCAAACGCTTTCTCTGTTACCAGCTGTATTCACCTTGCAGGTGCAGCTATGTGGCTTTGATCCTGGATAAAGTGTTTAAGTCATGGATGTTTAAAGTTTAACTTCTTTATATTTGACTAATATTAAAGTTCACTTTTCATTCAGGAAGTATGACGCTGCGCTGTCAGTACGCTTGTCCGTGTTTGTGATTGGTCGAATGCTCCAGATACCACCCCTTTCATGTGAACGCGCACCTAACTAGATAGGACACGGCTGGCTTGAGCGATCCACTTGATAACCAGCGTCGTAGGACCGCTTAGCGAGAGCGCGTATGTTTTGGATTGGGCCAACCGGCTAACTCAAACATATCCAGGTTAGGTTGAACCGGCTTCGTAGTACAGGCCTCTGCTGTAGTTCTCAGTGAACCATGTTTCTGAGTGAGCTGTGAAGGTGCTATGTGTTTGTATGTCTTTGATTTGAGTGGGTAGAGAGTTCCAGTTTTGTATTGCTGTGACCGAGAATGATGACTGGCCAAAAGTACTCTTCCTGAATGGGACTGATAGGTCGCCACGTGTGGAGCTTCTAGTGGTCAGTGTGGTGTTGTTACGTTGAGTAACCAATGAGTTAAGAGGTGGAGGGGCTGTATTGTGCAGGGTTGTGTACACCAGAACGATGTTCCTATACTTTATTAAATCTTCCCAACTCATGATGTTCTGCTTGTTGAGGATGGTACATTGATGGGAGCCGTTTCTGGTCCAGTACTTTGAGGGCTTGTTTGTACAGGTTGCTAGTGGCTTCAGTGTGGACGTGTTAGTTTGCCCCAGCTTGTGAGACAGTATGTTAGATGATCATGGCATTCATGTATAACTTGGCAGGATTCAATGTCATTGTGTTTCTTATGTATTTCAAACTGGCTAGACTTGACTCTTTGGGTCACTTTTTTGACTTGTGTTTTGAATGTTAATTAGAGTCAATAATGATTCCAAGGTACTTTAACCTGAGGCACAATGTGAATATGTTCACCTGAGATGCTTATATTTGACACAATGTTGCATTTTCTTTTTGTGAAAAACATTCCTCCTGTTTTGTTAACATGAAGCTGAAGACAGGAGCGGTGTAGCCGGCTAGTGATCAGCACGACAGCTGAGGTCAGTTTGTCAGCAGCCTTTTGCTTTGGATTGGCATGCACATATATCACAGTGTCATCGGCATAGAGCTGTGCTTCCACATCAGGACAGACAGATGGCAGGTCATTCATATATAGGGTCAAAAGAAGTGGACCAAGTATTGAACCTTGTGGTACTCCGGTGCTTAAGTCTAGAGCTGGAGAGAGTCGATTATTGACGGTAACATGCTGACGCCTACCAGTGAGGTATGATTCAATCCAACTGTGTGTGTGTGTGTGCGTGTGTGTGTGTGTGTGTGTGTGTGTGTGTGTGTGTGTGTGTGTGTGTGTGTGTGTGTGTGTGTGTGTGTGTCTGTCCCACTGGTTCCATCAGATTATATAATACTATAACACTGAGGGGGGCAGATAGTGTGTTGTTACTGCAGTAACACACACACACACACACACCCTGCACTCACACACACACACACACACACACCACACACACACACACACACACACACACACCACACACACACACACCACACACACACACACACACACACAACACACACACACAGACAATAGTTTAAAGACAGATGAGCAGGTTTTAGGTTATTGAGGAGTCCATATCTACACGTTCATCTGAGTCCATATCTACACGTTCATCTGAGTCCATATCTACACGTTCATCTGAGTCCATATTTACACGTTCATCTGAGTCCATATTTACACGTTCATCTGAGTCCATATCTACACGTTCATCTGAGTCCATATCTACACGTTCATCTGAGTCCATATTTACACGTTCATCTGAGTCCATATCTACACGTTCATCTGAGTCCATATCTACACGTTCATCTGAGTCCATATTTACACGTTCATCTGAGTCCATATCTACACGTTCATCTGAGTCCATATCTACACGTTCATCTGAGTCCATATCTACACGTTCATCTGAGTCCATATTTACACGTTCATCTGAGTCCATATCTACACGTTCATCTGAGTCCATATCTACACGTTCATCTGAGTCCATATCTACACGTTCATCTGAGTCCATATCTACACGTTCATCTGAGTCCATATCTACACGTTCATCTGAGTCCATATCTACACGTTCATCTGAGTCCATATCTACACGTTCATCTGAGTCCATATCTACACGTTCAGCTGAGTCCATATCTACACGTTCATCTGAGTCCATATCTACACGTTCATCTGAGTCCATATCTACACGTTCATCTGAGTCCATATCTACACGTTCATCTGAGTCCATATCTACACGTTCATCTGAGTCCATATCTACACGTTCAGCTGAGTCCATATTTACACTTCAGGGTTAGAAATGTAACCAGGAAGTGTTTTTATCTGTGATTTGATGAATTTTGGGCTGATTTAGAAGTTTCAGGGGATTAAAAACTGCCATTTAAAATATTCCAACGTCCACACCCCTCCTTTGATGATGCATGGTGTTCATGTGTGTTCCTGAATAAACAAAGGAAGGATAACCTGTGGTTCAGACTCACCTGGGTCCCTGTGGGGGGGCCAGCGGGGGGCGGGGCTCTGAGGAAGGCTTGGGGGGTTTGGGAGGAGCTGAAGGGGGGTCCTGTTCCTTCTCTGGACAGGTAGACTTCCTGTCTGAGGTCTCTGGACTCCAGCAGGTAGACTTCCTGTCTGAGGCCTCTGGACTCCAGCAGGTAGACTTCCTGTCTGAGGCCTCTGGACTCCAGCTGGTAGACTTCCTGTCTGAGGTCTCCTCCTCTGGACTCCAGCAGGTAGACTTCCTGTCTGAGGCCTCTGGACTCCAGCAGGTAGACTTCCTGTCTGAGGCCTCTGGACTCCAGCAGGTAGACTTCCTGTCTGAGGTCTGCTGCTCCTCGACCCCCTGTCCCTCAAAGGCCTGTGATTGGACAGGAGACACAGGGGCGGAGTCTCCCTGTCTCTCTGCAGCCAATCGGACCAGTTCCTGCGGACAAACACAGGATAACAACAAACATTAGCATCATTGGCCTCCAGCTGACGTTACCCTCCAGGTGACATTAGCCTTCAGCTAACCTTAGCCTCCAGCTAACCTCCAGCTAACCTTAGTCTACAGCTAACCTTAGCCTCCAGCTAACCTCCAGCTAACCTTAGTCTACAGCTAACCTTAGCCTCCAGCTAACTTCCAGCTAATATTAGCCTCCAGCTAGCCTCCAGCTAACATTAGCCTCCAGCTAACTTCCAGCTAATATTAGCCTCCAGCTAACCTACAGCTAGCCTTAGTCTCCAGCTAACCTCCAGCTAACCTTAGTCTACAGCTAACCTTAGCCTCCAGCTAACTTCCAGCTAATATTAGCCTCCAGCTAGCCTCCAGCTAACATTAGCTCCAGCTAACATTAGCTTCTCACCTTGACCCCATCCAGCACCGCCCGACACCGTGGTAACGCTTGCTGTGGACTCCTTGTTGCCGTGGGCGACGCCTTGTAGCATCACATGATCAGCCCAGCGAATCAGCTGAGCCACAGACAGGTAGAGACGAGTGAGACAGGAAGAGACGGTCTTACTGCGGAGAGGACAGACAGACAGTAAGAGAGGGGTAATAGTAATAATAATAATAGATTACATTTGTATAGCGCCTTTCAAGGGACCAAGGCCGCTTTACATGGTGAACAAACAAGAGAGGTCTGAGAAGGAGGAGCTGAGTGATTGACAGGTGATTGAGGCGGAGCTGAGTGATTGACAGGTGATTGAGGAGGAGCTGAGTGATTGACAGGTGATTGAGGAGGAGCTGAGTGATTGACAGGTGATTGAGGCGGAGCTGAGTGATTGACAGGTGATTGAGGCGGAGCTGAGTGATTGACAGGTGATTGAGGCGGAGCTGAGTGATTGACAGGTGATTGAGGAGGAGCTGAGTGATTGACAGGTGATTGAGGCGGAGCTGAGTGGACGGGTTGGTGCAGAGATAGAGCTTTGTGTCATCATGAGTGAAAGCTGAGACCATGGTGGCGGATGATTTGACCAAGTGGGAGCATGTAAATGGTGAAGAGGAGGGGTCCAAGCACAGAGCCTTGAGGTACACCTTGGTTGACTGGGGCCGATGGGGAACTGCAGTCACTGATGGTGACACAGTGTTTCTGGTTCGAGAGGTAGGACTCGAACAGGCAAGAGCTGTGTCCCTGAGGACAAGGTGGTCAGACAGGAGGCTGAGGAGGATGGAGAGGGATCTGGTATCAGAGGCAGCAGAGAGGTCCAGGAGGATGGAGAGGGATCTGGTATCAGAGGCAGCAGAGAGGTCCAGGAGGATGGAGAGGGATCTGGTATCAGAGGCAGCAGAGAGGTCCAGGAGGATGGAGAGGGATCTGGTATCAGAGGCAGCAGAGAGGTCCAGGAGGATGGAGGGGATCTGGTATCAGAGGCAGCAGAGAGGTCCAGGAGGATGGAGAGGGATCTGGTATCAGAGGCAGCAGAGAGGTCCAGGAGGATGGAGAGGGATCTGGTATCAGAGGCAGCAGAGAGGTCCAGGAGGATAGAGAGGGATCTGGTATCAGAGGCAGCAGAGAGGTCCAGGAGGATGGAGAGGGATCTGGTATCAGAGGCAGCAGAGAGGTCCAGGAGGATGGAGAGGGATCTG
>JAAOOA010002470.1:17500-42455 GCA_012861695.1 Trematomus loennbergii
TTCCTTTTGCTGTGATGTCAGAAGATAGTGAGGGGTGGAGTTAGGTAAAAAAGAAATCCGTGCAAACTAGATAAAAAGCCAGTCATTTCCAATCACCAAGTCACCTAAACTTTCAAAAAAGAAAATGGCAAAGAGACGCATCGATATGGGTTTAATCAGTGACTTACCGCCATCCGTCTCCGTATATATATATATATATATATAGCACATAAAACAGATAAAATACTGTAATAGAATGTTTTGATATGACAGATTTGTGCGTAATTCTCTCACAAAGGAACTGTAAGATACACGTTTATGTATGCAAAACTTTATAACTTGGTAAAATATTCATTAATTTGTAATGAATTGAGTTTCTTAAAGAATCAAACTCTAAATGGAGAGTTTGTGATTTTAACACTGTTTCGATGAAACAATGCAGTTTTGATAACTTGACTTGACGAACATTACTCTTTTTAAATATATGTTTTTAGATGCTTTACTTTGATTTCTTTCATGTTATTTTAACACAACATTACTTTTTTCATATTTTTCAACATACTGTGATATTTTGTTTTTCTCTCCTTTTTCCATTATATTTTTGAATATACAGTGATTTTTATCAAAATACAACATGCAACTAATACATTATACAATATTACGACTTTTTGCGATATTTTCAACACAATATACTTGTACCTTTTTTTTTTGTAGGGCTTCAGGACATTTGGCATGTCATGCATAAAACCGGTGTCATCTTTCCTGAAACTGACGTGCTGTCCGTTTTACAAACAAGTTATCTTTCTGCTTCTTCACCCTCTGAGTTTTCCTCCCCCGTCCCTCTTCCTTCAGCCATCACAACAACAATCAAGTCAGATCTGCCAAATTAAACACCTCTTCCCAAAGCGTGACTTCCCTATTGAGGGAGTAGGGCAGTAGGGCCTAACCCGATTGGCCAAATATACTAACATGCAGAACGTATGGTATGTTTGAAAAAGACTAACCATGTGACATCGCGCTCTGACTTTTTCCCGTAAAATCGTGACAAACTATTACTTATAATTAAATTTGACCTCTTGCTGCTTGGTTGAAAATGATAGATGAAAAATAACTTTTTAAAAAGAGTCAAACAGCGAGGGACATTATACGGGTGAAAGAAACTCTCATTTCTACAGATGACTCCCCCCACTCAACGCAATAAGTCCCACCCCAATCAGCAAATCATCCAAAACTAAGGACCCCACTAAGACGAACAGATTTTCTTTAAGACTGTGACTCTTAAAGGCACTTTGGGATTTTAGTAAGACAATCCAGTTTTCTGGAAATAACTTAAATGATTTTTGTTTTTTCTCCTACAAAGATACTTATAGTTACACTTTAATGGATGACTTTATAACTTGGTAAAATATTCATTAATTTGTAATGAATTGAGATTCTTAAAGAATCAAACTCTAAATGGAGAGTTTGTGATTTTAACACTGTTTCGATGAAACAATGCAGTTTTGATAAATTTACTTGACTAACATTACTTTTTTTAAATATATGTTTTGTTAGATGACTTTACTGATTTTGCTTTTTTGTTTTCTGCTACCAAGATACTTTTAGATACAGTGTGTTGTCTGGCAACTTTACAACTGGTAGAATGTCAATCACCAAGTTTCAAGGCTTTATGGCATATGCCCATTAGCTACAGTGTAGATATGTCAATGAAAACATAGGTCACAGGCTCCTCCAACAGTGCAACAAATATATATATATATATAGATATATAGATAGATATATATAGATAGATAGATATATATAGAGCACATAAAACAGATAAAATACTGCATTAGAATGTTTTGATATGACAGATTTGTGCGTAATTCTCTCACAAAGGAACTGTAAGATACACGTTTATGTATGCAAAAAGTTAAAACTAGAAAAAATGAAATACTTGATGACTTTACTGATTTTTGCTTTTTTCTGCGACCAAGATACTTTTAGATACAGTTTGTTGTCTGAAAACTTTACAACTGGTAGATGTCAATCACTTTGTAACACATTTATTTTCTTAAAGACTGTGACTCTAAAAGGCAAGTTTGTGATTTTAACACTTATTCACTGACACTAGGCAGATTTAGGTTTTTTCTCTTGCCAAGATACTTTTAGACACACTTTGAGGTATGCAAAACCTTAAAACTAGAAAATGAAGTACATTGTCTGATTAGATCTTTTCTTAAAGACTGTTTCTCTAAAAGGTAAGTTTGTGATTTTTAACACTTATTTACTGACACAAGGTAGATTTTGACTTTTTTCTCTTTTCTTGTGTTACCAAGATACTTTTAGATACACTTTGATGTTTGCAACACTTAACAAAAGGTATAATATGAAGTACTTTGTAAGGAATGGGGGTTTTCTTTAATACCCCGTTTTTAAAAAAATGTAGGTTTTCTCTGATATTTTAGTTATTTTCAGCTACCAAGATACTTTTTTGATACACTTTTATGTAGGAACATTTGACAACTGGTAGAATGTCAATTATTTTGTAACAAATGTATTTTCTTAAAGACTGTGAAGTCAACTTGGAGAATCCACAGGAGAGCAAAGGGTTAAAAAGTCGGGCTGATTGACAGAGTGGCAGCTGTCTGTAATCAGTCCCTAATTGCTAATCAGCATCGCTGCAGCTTTAAAAGCACCACACCTAAAGGAGGCGGTAATTCAAAGCTGGAGAGAGACAAACTAAAGAGCGTGCGTCCAGCAGCAGCAACGAACCAGCAGAAGAAACTACAAAGAAGCAGCACTGGTGCAGCCATAAAAAGCTGGAGAGGCGGCCGGTGAGAGACGAACTGTGTGGTTAGAGAAGAGTCATACAACTTGCCGTTCGTGCGCACGTTAGAATATAGAATGTGTTCTAGTGCAGTGTCATTTGTTTGTTGATGTCCTCAAGCTAAAGCAACATGATTGTTGAGTTAAAAACGAATTTGATTTGTTTATTGAGAGATGTGGTTTGATAGAAACGGTTTGAATGCTGCTAAAAATTCAGTCTATTATATTTGCATTTTTAATGAGACTGCATAAGTTAAAAACTGTTTAAAAACATAATTCGTAAAAATACACTAAGAAAGGAAAAAACATATTCACAAGTGTTAAAAATATATGTATTTTTGCATTTATTATTTCATGTGCATTGTATTTACAGTAATTATTTTTATTTTTCATTTAAGGTTTTTCACCTTACAACCTTACTACATATGCTGTACTGCAAACAACAAAAACTAAAGTAAAGAAGAACTCAAAAGAAAACAAAGTTGTGGTCATTGTATGAGTGAAACCCAGTGAAAACCTCCTATGGACTGTACCATCCCTTTCAAGGGGGAAACTGCAAAAATACCCAAGGGCTTGACAAAGACTGTGAGTCTAAAAGGGAAGTTGGTGATTTTAACACTTTTATTTTTTCTCCCGTTGTCTTTCACTTACTTTTTGGATACAGTTTTATGTATGACAACTTTACAACTGGTAGAAAGTTAAGTATTTTTCTGAACAGATTTTCTTTAAGACTGTGACTCTTAAAGGCACTCTGAGATTTTAGCAAGACAATCCAGTTTTATGGAAAGTAACTTAAATTATTTGTTTTTTTCTCCTACAAAGATACTTATAGTTACACTTTAATGGATGCAAAACTTTATAACTTGGTAAAATATTCATTAATTTGTAATGAATTGAGTTTCTTTTTTGTTTTTGTTTTTCAACAATGACTTTTCCATTATATTTTTTTTCTGACAAACTATACTTTGACTTTTTCCGTAAAATCGTGACAAACTATTACTTATTCTTAAATTTGACCTTTGCTGCTTGGTTGGAAATGATAGATGAAAAAGCTACAAAGCTTAAAGAACTTTCTAAAAACTCTCAATTCTACAGATGACTCCCCCCACTCAACGCAATAAGTCCACCCCCCACTCAGCAAATCATCTAAAATGAAGGACCCCGAAGACGACTTGAAAACTAGCCAGGGATCTGAGAAAAACCAAGTCTCCCCCCGCGAGTTGCAGCCAGGAACAAACTCCTGGACTACCATCATCACCACCATTGTGGACACCCAAATCTTGCAGTACTACAGCTGCTGATGTTACTCCTGGGGCCAAGACGTCTTGTTTCTGAACATAGTCAAATCGGAGTTGGTTGATATTCTGGAGGGGTGCTGCATCGGTACAGAGAAGAATCTGCAATGGATGCCGAGTCAGTCACCCCGGCCAGAGGCAACACGAGTGTCTGAATGACATTCCAGAATATTTCTTCAGAAAACAATTACAACGTGTTAATGAAAAGACTTTGGCTCGCCGACTTCATTATTGCGATTATTATTTCTTAACTACATACTATACTTGGACTTTTTTCAAGATACTTTTAACATACTATACTAGTACTTTTAAAATAAATGTTCGGACATTCTACACTGTGACTCTTTTTTAAATGATATGTAGGAAATACTATACTATGATTTGAAGACAACAGTTTTTTTAAATGTAAAAAACACTTTTTTTATTTGCAGAATTTCATATTTACAATTTATTGTTTTCACCCCATAGGAATCAATAATACATTTATACTGATTGCAACATCCCCAGGATCTTCTCCAGCACAGAATCCCCCAGATGAAGGGAAATATTATAATGGAGTTTTTGCACTTCGGCCAAAGTATTCATGTGTATGCTGTTTTTGACACAAAGATGCATTACATCTACAAACAGAGCATACAATGCGAGCACATGATACACTTTTGGTGTTTGTTTCATTTCTTCGGTAATGTTACAGAATGTTTCGGAAAATGAAGATTCCAGTACCACTTTAAATGTTTCGTTTACAATCGTTTCCCAATGACCCGGAATAGTACTGCCAGAATGAACGATATCCAAAATGTCTTCTAGTTTACAAACTTCAGCCGTTCTGTTTACACGGGGATCACTACTCATTCTGTTTTCAATCGTCATCAACAACACACTTATTAAACAGGTATTGACTGCATTCTGATAGATATATACAGATTGTTTTCCATAGTAGTTACCCATTTTTTTTTACTTTAAACGAAAAGAAAAAAAAAATCCCTGGCTTCAATCAACCGCTGGTTATTAGTCTTCTTCCTCTCCATCCAGCTCGGCATGGATCTTTTCAAGTCTCTCCTTGAGGCGTCTGCAGTTTTTGAGATTGTGCAGAAAAGCCTCCGAAGCGCCTTGGATCCTCCATTCAGCCGTGTAAATGTTTTTATCATTAAGACTCTGGTCAATCGCAGTAATGAAGTCGGCGAGCCAAAGTCTTTTCATTAACGCGTTGTAATTGTTTCTGAAGAAATATTCTGGAATGTCATTCAGACAATCGTGTTGCCTCTGGCCGGGGTGACTGACTCGGCATCCATTGCAGATTTCTTCTCTGTACCGATGCAGCACCCTCTCCAGAATATCAACCAACTCCGATTTCACTATGTTCAAAAACAGAGACGTCTTGGCCCCAGGAGTAACATCAGCAGCTGTAGTACTGCAAGATTTGGGTGTCCACAATGGTGGTGACGATAGTAGTCCAGGAGTTTGTTCCTGGCTGCAACTCGCGGGGGGAGACTTGGTTTTTCTCAGATCCCTGGCTAGTTTTCAACGGTCGTCTTAGTGGGGTCCTTCGTTTTAGATGATTTGCTGAGTGGGGGGTGGACTTATTGCGTTGAGTGGGGGGAGTCATCTGTAGAATTGAGAGTTTTTAGAAAAGTTCTTTAAGCTTTGTAGCTTTTTCATCTATCATTTCCAACCAAGCAGCAAGAGGTCAAATTTAAGAATAAGTAATAGTTTGTCACGATTTTACGGAAAAAGTCAAAGTATAGTTTGTCAGAAAAAAAATATATATATGGAAAAAGTATGTTGAAAAACAAAAACAAAAAAAAACTCAATTCATTACAAAATAATGAATATTTTACCAAGTTATAAAGTTTTGCATCCATTAAAGTGTAACTATAAGTATCTTTGTAGGAGAAAAAACAAAAATAATTTAAGTTACTTCCATAAAACTGGATTGTCTTTGCCTTTAAGAGTCACAGTCTTAAAGAAAATCTGTTCAGAAAAAGTACTTAACTTTCTACCAGTTGTAAAGTTGTCATACATAAAACTGTATCCAAAAAGTAAGTGAAAGACAACGGGAGAAAAAAAAAGTGTTAAAATCACCAACTTCCCTTTTAGAGTCACAGTCTTTAAGAAAATACATTTGTTACAAAATAATTGACATTCTACCAGTTGCCAAATGTTCCTACATAAAAGTGTATCAAAAAAGTATCTTGGTAGCTGAAAATAACTAAAATATCAGAGAAAACCTACATTATTTAACTGTACAAGTGTTTTTAAAAAAAAAACGGGGTATTAAAGAAACCCCCATTCCTTACAAAGTACTTCATATTATACCCTTTTGTTAAGTGTTGCATACATTCAAAGGTATCTAAGGCCCCGCTCACACCGAGGCCGTTTGCGTTTTATGCACAGTATTCGTATTCAAAAAAGTCTTCCGTTCACATGCATTTGTTTCATTTAACGTGTCTGTTCAAACGAGGCCGCTGGAAACTCTGTAGTACACATGCTGGGACTGTAAGTGGCGCTGTAACTTCCGCCAATATACACCAAAAGCCGCGAAGAAGAGCAGCCTGGAGCAGCTCAGCAGGCAATGTTGCCATGGCTACCCTTCTGTTTAAGCCCTGAAACTGAAACTGAAACTGAAAGAAACCGAATCTGTTGTTGCTGATGGTTGTGGTAGAGGAGCTGTATATTTTTGCACTAATATCTGTAGCATGGTCAGTAGCAGTAGCACTAGCAGTAGCTACTGACAGGAGGAAGTCAGTGTGTGTGGCGATTGCTGGTATTCAGCGGGATATAGTCATTTCCTCAGCATATGGATAGATGCAACGGGAAGTTAACTGAAAGAAACCAAAAGCACGTCTCTGTGGATATTGCATCGAGAGGACGGCTCAGAAAGAGAGATATTCTCTACAAACACCGGGTGAGATGCACCTTTGTCAATATAATGGATCAATGCATGAAATCTGACTCTGTTTATTTTGTTTAAGGAGTATATTGGGCGTTAACAATTCTGGTTTGCCTTTTATAATATTATTTTCATTCAAAGAACCCCTTGTGCGTTTAATTAACACAGCTATTTTTGATAGTTGCTAGTACAGCAGTGAGCAGGAGAGGCGGGGCTATCCTATTTTTCCAGGCAATATTCGTATAGAGGCGATTAAACGGACTCGGTTGACCCCCCAGAGCGTTTCGTTTGCAAATCTATCACCTTGGGACCCGTTATCGTTTGTGTGGTCAGTTTCTATCGGCCTCGTCTAAATAATAGGGCTATACGCACGCGAAACTATGCAGATACAAGCCGTTTTCTCCTCGTGTAAACGGCGCCTAAAAGTATCTTGGTAACACAAGAAAAGAGAAAAAGTCAAAATCTACCTTGTGTCAGTAAATAAGTGTTAAAAATCACAAACTTGCCTTTTAGAGAAACAGTCTTTAAGAAAAGATCTAATCAGACAATGTACTTCAGTTTCTAGTTTTAAGGTTTTGCATACCTCAAAGTGTGTCTAAAAGTATTGGCAAGAGAAAAAAGCCTAAATCTGCCGAGTGTCAGAAAAGTGTTAAAATCACAAACTTGCCTTTTAGAGTCACATTCTTAAATAACATCTATTTAGACAAAGTATTTCATTTTTCTAGTTTTAACTTTTTGCATACATAAACGTGTATCTTACAGTTCCTTTGTGAGAGAATTACGCACAAATCTGTCATATCAAAACATTCTAATGCAGTATTTTATCTGTTTTATGTGCTCTATAAATATATATATATATATATTTTTATATATTTGTTGCATTGTTGGAGGAGCCTGTGACCTATGTTTTTCATTGACATCTACATGTAGCTAATGGGCATATGCCATAAAGCCTTGAAACTTGGTGATTGACATTCTACCAGTTGTAAAGTTGCCAGACAACACACTGTATCTAAAAGTATCTTGGTAGCGAAAACAAAAAAGCAAAAATCAGTAAAGTCATCTAACAAAACATATTATTTAAAAAAGTAATGTTAGTCAAGTAAATTTATCAAAACTGCATTGTTTCATCGAAACAGTGTTAAAATCACAAACTCTCCATTTAGAGTTTGATTCTTAAGAATCTCAATTCATTACAAATTAATGAATATTTTACCAAGTTATAAAGTCATCCATTAAAGTGTAACTATAAGTATCTTTGTAGGAGAAAAAACAAAAATCATTTAAGTTATTTCCAGAAAACTGGATTGTCTTACTAAAATCCCAAAGTGCCTTTAAGAGTCACAGTCTTAAAGAAAATCTGTTCGTCTTAGTGGGTGGCTTAGTTTGGATGATTGCTGATTGGGTGGGACTTATTGCGTTGAGTGGGGGGGAGTCATCTGTAGAAATGAGAGTTTCTTCACCCGTATAATGTCCCTCGCTGTTTGACTCTTTTAAAAGTTATTTTTCATCTATCATTTTCAACCAAGCAGCAAGAGGTCAAATTTAATTATAAGTAATAGTTTGTCACGATTTTACGGGAAAAAGTCAGAGCGCGATGTCACATGGTTAGTCTTTTCAAACATACCATACGTTCTGCATGTTAGTATATTTGGCCAATCGGGTTAGGCCCTACTGCCCCACTCCCTCAATAGGGAAGTCACGCTTTGGGAAGAGGTGTTTAATTTGACAGATCTGACTTGATTGTTGTGGTGATGGCTGAAGGAAGAGGGACAGGGGAAATCTCAGAGGGTGAAGAAGCAGAAAGATAACTTGTTTGTAAAACGGACAGCACGTCAGTTTCAGGAAAGATGACACCGGTTTTATGCATGACATGCCAAATGTCCTGAAGCCCTACAAAAAAAAAAGGTACAAGTATATTGTGTTGAAAATATCGCAAAAAGTCGTAATATTGTATAATGTATTAGTTGCATGTTGTATTTTGATAAAAATCACTGTATATTCAAAAATATAATGGAAAAAGGAGAGAAAAACAAATATCACAGTATGTTGAAAAATATGAAAAAAGTAATGTTGTGTTAAAATAACATGAAAGAAATCAAAGTAAAGCATCTAAAAACATATATTTAAAAAGTAATGTTCGTCAAGTCAAGTTATCAAAACTGCATTGTTTCATCGAAACAGTGTTAAAATCACAAACTCCCATTTAGAGTTTGATTCTTTAAGAAACTCAATTCATTACAAATTAATGAATATTTTACCAAGTTATAAAGTTTTGCATACATAAACGTGTATCTTACAGTTCCTTTGTGAGAGAATTACGCACAAATCTGTCATATCAAAACATTCTATTGCAGTATTTTATCTGTTTTATGTGCTCTATATATATATATATATATATATATATATATTTTGCACTGTTGGAGGAGCCTGTGACCTATGTTTTTCATTGACATATCTACACTGTAGCTAATGGGCATATGCCATAAAGCCTTGAAACTTGAAACTTAAAATGATCAGAAACTGCATTGTCTCACTGAAAACAGCTCTAAAGAAAACCCAATTCCATACAAAGTACTTAACTTTCTACCAGTTGTAAAGTGTTGCTCACTTCAAAAGTGTATCTAAAAAGTATCTTAGTAACAAAAACAAAAGCAAAAAGCATTAATGTTAACAACGCCTCAAAGGGCGGACTCCTGAGTTCCGTAATGCCCCCATACCATGGCACTTGGACTATTTACATCATGCAGGGCTCAACACCAGTAAATACACCTCTCTTTATCCGCTCTCCAAGCTCCAAGGGCGGACTCCTGAGTTCCGTAATGTCCCCCTAACATGACACTTAGACTATTTACATCATCTAGGGCTCAACACCGGTAAATACACCTCTCTTATCCGCTCTCCAAGCCTCCAAGGGCGGACTCCTGAGTTCCGTAATGTCCCCCTAATATGACACTTAGACTATTTACATCATCTAGGGCTCAACACCGGTAAATACACCTCTCTTTATCCGCTCTCCAGCCTCAAGGGCGGACTCCTGAGTTCCGTAATGTCCCCCTAACATGACACTTAGACTATTTACATCATCCAGGGAAGCACACCAGTAATCTTCCTTATAGTTAATAAAGTAATTAAACAATAAAAAAGACAATACCATGGGGTCATTAAGATCTTTAAATTATTATTACCCTCTTTCAAAAAGGAGTCCCTTGTAGTTAATAAAGTAATTAAACATTAGTTCGCAAGCCATACAACAAGAGAACATCCTTAGTTAACACAAATCATATTAAAACAAATCTATTTTTTTAGGTGACTTAGGCCCCGCTCACACGGGAACGTTTGCGTTTATGCACAGTATGCGTATTCAAAAAAATCTTCCGTTCACATGCATTCGTTTCATTTAACGTGTCTGTTCAAACGAGGCCGCTGGAAACGCTGTAGTACATATGCCGGACTGTAAGTGGCGCTGTAACTTCCGCCACAAAATACACCAAAAGCAGCGAGTATAAGATCCCCCCCGGATGTGTGTGAGGCACAAACAAAACAAACAAACGAAGATGGCTGTTATTCGCGCAAGAAAGGAGCTATTTTCGTGGACAGACGATGAGGTGGAACTTCTTCTACATGTAACATTAGAGTACAAGACGACAAAAATACAGGACAATGTAGACTGGGAGTCCTGCAAGCCTAAATATATGGAGATAGGGACTTATTTCAGGCGCAATATCCGAGGACCCGACTGAGAAAGATTTCCCTCACGAGAAGAACTCTATTTCACAGGGCCAGCTTACAGCGAAGCTAAACAAGTACGTATTAAGTACAGGCAGGCGGTGGACCTTGGCCGTCGGAGTGGCCAAGGACGTGTTGTCTGTTTTCGAGCTGTGTGAGCAGATCTGGGGTGGCTCGCTGCTACGCACCCCCATAGCTCCGGCGTCGAGACGGGGGACTTGCTCGACTTGGAAGAGTCGTCGCCCGGACCAAGTTCCTACCAGAGTTTGGAGCATTCAAACGATTCGCCAGAGTCGAGTGGATCAAACGGAACTCTGCCAACTGCTGCGGTTGTAAGGCATCGCAGGGATCTGCTCCAGGTATGTTCATGATTTCAATCTTAAAGGGCTTGCTATATACTATGATGATACTTCCACTGAAAAACTGAACCGGTTTAAGCTTTGTAAAATTAGAAAGTATTGAGAGCTGTTGTATTTGTAAAATGTATTGAGAGCTATTTCACAACATGCCTTTTGTGTTCTGTTATCTGGTGGCTATGGTCCTATTGTGTAGTAATTCAAACTTTCTCTGGTTTATTATAGGCACGGCTGGACGGCCACAGAAGTGACCGCATGAAGAGAAGCTTCCAGCTGAACATGCGGTGCAGGAAGAGCTGAGAGTAAAAAACCGGATGTTGGACCTAATGGAGCAAGCAACCAGCAGCAGCGCAGCCAGCATGGATCGGATGAATAACACCATGGACAGCATTAACGGCACTATTCAGAATGGCCTTTCCCTGATCAGCCATTTAATGCAAGCACCTCCCTACAGTAACAACAGTGGATATGGACACTTCCAGGTGCCCTCATACACCCTCGAAGGCCACACACGGCCACACACACAAGAGCAAACCCCTCTCTACCACACATGAACCCTGACACCCCACAGCAACAATCTCCTCCTTATTCATTCAGGCATTCACTGTATGAGGAGGACCTGTAAAGCAGTGAGCTTCAGTTTTTTTTCCAGCTTTTTGTTCTAAGGAAGTCTGGAAACATTTTTATTTTTAACTCCACACTTTGTACAAATGGAGAATCACTTTTTTTTAAGCCTTTTTTTGTAGCTAGCAAAGGTGTTTTTTTCCTTTTACTGTGTACACCTTAATAAATAATGTTATTAATAAAAACCTTTTTAAAAAAAGAACAGTCTTGTCTTTCATGTAAGGGTCAATGTACTCCGCAAGCACTCTCCTCACTCTCTTTCCTTCTCCCTCATTACAGTCAGTGAGATATCTATATCAGTGTGTGGGAGGCTGTAAGTCCTTTTCACCTTGTAAACCTAATTTCGACTAAATACACCACATTTATGAAAAGTAACCCCCCCTAGTGTCAAATATCTGAACTGTGATATGTGACATTGGGCTTTAATGGTAAAGCCCAAACTATTGTTAGGCATATATTATAGGTCTCAGATATATAAAAAACATGTCTATGAAGTGTTTTGCTCAAAATACAAAAAACATCACCCATTATAGCCTCATTCCCCTCTATTTCAGCCTGTTGCTAAAGTGCTGATACTGATTGGTTTAATGTATGTTAAATTTCAACAATCAACTCTGGAATCAATATGATCAGTATTATGCATTTTACAAAGAAAGTTTGCATTATGATTTTTATGAATTGTATAAATTCAACTTTGATTCAACATTCACTTATATTACTTTAACTGTGAAAACCCTCAAATATTTGTTAAAATACTATTTAGAGAAGGGAAGGTAACACAATCTTAACAGGTTAATATAATACTTTTTTACTACAGTGTATGTACTATGTTTCACTAGTGGCCAATACAGTCTGAAAATACCATATCAAAATGTACGGTTCTTTTACTATATGTGTAAATAAGATATGGTACAAATATATATGGACAACCTCACTTTGGTCCAATTCGGTAGAATGGGCCATATAACTTCATTCATGAGGATGATGACATTTGTTGCACATTATGTTCAAAGAAAGTCTGGAAGTGGTTGCAGCCAATTTTATTTTTAATTTCACACTTTGGACATTGGAGAATCACATAGTTATTTGCTGAGTTTCACATATGTGACATGCATTAAAAAGTACAAAAAAAGTTAGGATATAATACAAAAAATCCTGTAACAGTCCTCAGATTTAGCAGCCAGGTACATATACCTAGCCAGGTATATGAATATTGTACAGCAGCCTGTCGCTGAAGGAGCTGCACAGTGAGGACAGGGAATGTAACAAAGAATGTTTATCACATCTTAATAAACACCTTTAAAAAAAATTACAGTCTGTCTTTCATGTAGTCCTAAGGGTCAATGTATGCCGTAAGCACTCTCCTCACTCTCTTTCCCTCCCCCTCATTACAGTCAGTGAGATAGCCATTGCACTGTGTGGGAGGCTGTAAGTCCTTTTCAGCTTGAATTGTTCCAACACAGACTGATCATCCACAGCGTCCTTACTGGCCTCACAAAATTGTGGAGGACAAAGCAGGAATAAATCACATGGGGCAGGTCATCCATGTTTATGTCCATAGGCCTTCTAAGAGCAGCAAATCTGGCCTTGAGGCGACCAAAAGCACACTCAATGACCATACGTGCCCTACACAGAGATAGCCCAAAGTACTGTTCCTGAGCTGTGGAGCCACCGGATGCATATTCCTTCATCAGGTACGGCAGCAGCGGGTAGGCAGGATCACCAAGAAGATAAATTGGTATGGCCTCCTCTTCGTCCACAATCTGTTTTTTCAGAGCAGGGATCTTTCCAGTTTTTAAGTACATGTTTAGCTTGGAATTAGCAAAGACCCGTGCATCATGCACACTCCCAGGCCACTTTACCACGACATCCATGAATCGGTACCTGTAATCACAGACAGCCTGTACATTAAAGGAATATTTGCCTTTCCTGTTGATGTAACTAGTGGAGTCGTTAGATGGCTGCTTGATTTCGATGTGGGTTCCGTCCACTGCTCCTAAACATTGTGGCATGCCATGTGCACAATGGAACCCCTCAACCAGATCCGGCTCGGGCTCAGTAAAAGGCAGCTTGATGTATTTTGGACCCAGGTGGATGGTGATCGCTCTGCATGTCTCCCTAATAATGAGGGACAAAGCCGGGCGGGAAACTCCGAAGGCGTTAGCAGTCTTCCGTAGCCTTCCCTCGTCGCTCAGGTAATAAAGTACCGCAGCAACCCTTTTCAGTGGATCAATTGGCGCCCTCATGTTTGTTGTTTTCTTCTCGATATATGGGCGCAGTTCTTCAGTCAGGGCAACGACAGAGGCTTTGGACATGCGGAAGTTCTCCCTCCACCGGGGAGAGGTGGGAAGAGGTGGGAAGAGGTGGGGAGAGGTGGGGAGAGGTGGGGAGCGGCGGGGAGAGGTGGGGAGAGGTGGGAGCGGCGGGAAGGGAGAGGTGGGAAGAGGTGGGGAGCGGCGGGGCTATCGTTTTATTTTTCAGGAAATATTCGTATAGAGGTGATTACACGGACTCGGTTGACCCCCCAGAGCGTTTCGTTTGCAAATCTATCCACCTTGGGACCCGTTATCGTTTGTGGGGTCAGTTTCTATCGGCCTCGTGTAAATAATAGGGCTATACGCACGCGAAACTATGCAGATACAAGCAGTTTTCTCCTCGTGTAAACGGCGCCTTAGTGAATGAATTAATGGCTGATAGCAAAATCAGGAGGTGACAGGCTGGGGAGGGGAGGGGTGGGAGGGTGTGAGGGGAGACAGTCTCACACATCCAGACCACAGTTTGCGTTTCTTTGCTTTTTGATGCAGGTGTCATGGACATTGCACGTACGATGCCTGAACGACTCCACAATGGATCCACGATGGTTTTCTTGATGCACTGCTTTTTCTGATACAACGGTTGCACGGAGATCTCTGGAAGACACCAGAGTTAACACAGCCAATCTGTTGAGGTCAACGTCGCTTTAACACTGCGGGGCCCATAAGTTTCTCCATTCTTCAGATTGTAGAAATGAAGTTCATTCGCCATATAGTTGAACACATAACCCCAAACATCTCCATTTTCCAGACTCCATTTTTTCATGAAGAGCCTCAGACGGAGGGTTTGAACATGGCACAGATACTGCATCCGTTTCTTGACTGGCGCTCCCGACGGATGGCGGTAAGTTGTCACAGGCGTCTCTCTGATTAAACCCATATCGATGCGTCTCTTTGCCATTTTCTTTTTTGAAAGTTTAGGTGACTTGTGAGTGGAAATGACTGGCTTTTTATCTAGTTTGCACGGATTTCTTTTTTACCTAACTCCACCCCTCACTATCTTCTGACATCACAGCAAAAGGAAGGGGGTGACAGAAGAGGTGAGAGGGGGACGGGGTGGGAGGAGGACGGGGTGCGAGACAGTCTCACACAACTTCAAAGAGACTACCTTAACACTAGTTACAAACACTGATCAAAGGACATACATCATAGGGCTAATTACATTGACATCAAAGGCAAACACGTCGGTGTGATATCACACCTACATGTTACAACACCTCACCCCCTCACATCAAAGCACAGACATCAAAGGGTAATTAGATTAGACAACAAAGGGCAGACATCAAAGGCTAATTAGATTAGACAACAAAGGATCTACTACAAGGGGGAATATCACACCTACATGTTACAACACCTCACCCCTTCAAATCAAAGGATATCACACCTATCTGTGATATCACACCTACACGCGATAACACCTCGAACACAGGGGCTCATTAGCATATCAAAGGGGCGCATTAGCATAAGTAGTAGTAGGTGTGACCTGTCACAGCACCTGTCACTTTTTATGCATACTAATGTGATGGAAAGGGTATATGTATAACTACTTACAGGTATTTGTGTTCAACATGTAAGAAGTAGAAAGTACAGGTATTTGTGTTCAACATGTAAGAAGTAGAAAGTACAGGTATTTGGGTTCAACATGTAAGAAGTAGAAAGTACAGGTATTTGTGTTCAACATGTAAGAAGTAGAAAGTACAGGTATTTGTGTTCAACATGTAAGAAGTAGAAAGTACAGGTATTTGTGTTCAACATGTAAGAAGTAGAAAGTACAGGTATTTGTGTTCAACATGTAAGAAGTAGAAAGTACAGGTATTTGTGTTCACATGTAAGAAGTAGAAAGTACAGGTATTTGTGTTCAACATGTAAGAAGTAGAAAGTACAGGTATTTGTGTTCAACATGTAAGAAGTAGAAAGTACAGGTATTTGTGTTCAAAATGTGAGAAGTAGAAAGTACAGGTATTTGTGTTCAACATGTAAGAAGTAGAAAGTACAGGTATTTGTGTTCAACATGTAAGAAGTAGAAAGTACAGGTATTTGTGTTCAAAATGTAAGAAGTAGAAAGTACAGGTATTTGTGTTCAAAATGTAAGAAGTAGAAAGTACAGGTATTTGGGTTCAACATGTAAGAAGTAGAAAGTACAGGTATTTGTGTTCAACATGTGAGAAGTAGAAAGTACAGGTATTTGTGTTCAACATGTAAGAAGTAGAAAGTACAGGTATTTGGGTTCAACATGTAAGAAGTAGAAAGTACAGGTATTTGTGTTCAACATGTAAGAAGTAGAAAGTACAGGTATTTGTGTTCAACATGTAAGAAGTAGAAAGTACAGGTATTTGTGTTCAACATGTAGAAGTAGAAAGTACAGGTATTTGTGTTCAACATGTAAGAAGTAGAAAGTACAGGTATTTGGGTTCAACATGTAAGAAGTAGAAAGTACAGGTATTTGTGTTCAAAATGTAAGAAGTAGAAAGTACAGGTATTTGTGTTCAAATGTAAGAAGTAGAAAGTACAGGTATTTGTGTTCAACATGTAAGAAGTAGAAAGTACAGGTATTTGTGTTCAACATGTAAGAAGTAGAAAGTACAGGTATTTGTGTTCAACATGTAAGAAGTAGAAAGTACAGGTATTTGTGTTCAACATGTAAGAAGTAGAAAGTACAGGTATTTGTGTTCAACATGTAAGAAGTAGAAAGTACAGGTATTTGTGTTCAAAATGTAAGAAGTAGAAAGTACAGGTATTTGTGTTCAACATGTAAGAAGTAGAAAGTACAGGTATTTGTGTTCAACATGTAAGAAGTAGAAAGTACAGGTATTTGTGTTCAACATGTAAGAAGTCAAAGTAAAATGTTGTCAGAAAAAAAGTAGTGGAGTAAAGTACTGATACCAGAAACATGTACTTAGATACAGTAACGAGGTATTTGTACTCCAATACGTCCCACCTCTGGTGACAGGCATGTGTTCACACCTGATGACATCACAGTACTGAGATTTACCCAGCAGTCATTCCCATAACTTGGTGTTTCTTCCTCTAACGGTTTGAAACTCTGGATCAGAAGATTATTCGCTCCTCATGTTCATGCTACCACAACAAGAGAAAACAATAGTCATCTTCAATCACACAACCTTTATTAATGTCAACACATCTCTGTTGGCCCTGATCACATGACACCAAGATACACACATGCACGCACACGCACACGCACAACACACAGTTTGGCCGCTGCATATTTCATTTGAACAGATACCTCACATATACATTATTATCTCGGTATATTCTGTAAACATTGATCTTAACAGTGAACTACGATCACAGGTGTGTGTGAGGAGCTGCGTTCAACACGCAGAGCAACACGTGCAACACTTCACTACAAACACTAAACCAGATACCATGCTGACAGGAACACATGGGGGCACAGCTGCTAACACGCCTGCTAACTTACTGCTAACAAACGCTAGCATTTGTAAGAAATTCAAATCAATGTTTAATGACGACATTTAGTTTAAACATACAGTAAGCTTAAAACTGTTTTATTCTGAAAACATTTCCGGTTAGCATGGGGGTGTGGCTAACGTCACCGGCCGCCATTGAGAGGAGGAGTCACGGATGAGATATATAGATAGGTGGCGAGGCTTTGTTCGCTCTCTTTTCACCGCAACAACTTCGAGACACCATCTGATGTCTCTACTCTCTGTTTGTTTCATTACCACGCTACTTAATTAAAGTACCAAATTGAACCTTTTCAGAGACTCCATTAGTCTCTTTATGTTAACTTCTCTCCTGTTCGCGAGAACACAACAAACACAATCCAACACATTCTGCTAACCTCAGCCAAAGTTCTGGCTACATCTGCTCACAAATGCTAGCATATGGTAACCCTACACTAACACTCTGCGACTGTCCTGCTACTGTCCTGCCAGCTTTATACTAATGTTTTATTATGCTAACATTTGGCTAGCATTCAGTTCTGCTAACATTGTGTTAAAAGTTAAGCTATGCTAACATTGTGCTAACGTTGTGCTAACAGTGGAGCGTGTGTTGTGTTGAACGCAGCTCGGAACAGAAACAGTACCACATCATGAAGCTACACAAACACAGGTTGAATAATTAGATCAGCATTTAGAGATGACATGATCTGAAACATCGAACAGCTCTCATTTACACGCCTGCAGTCCTCAGAACATCACAGAGGAGATCAAACCAAGAGACCGGCTGGAGAAACAACCTCGTGTGTCCAAATGAGAAGTCCCATTGGCTCTTTTGCCCCTTTCACACCAACGCGTTTCAGGGCCGGCTCGGAGCTAGAGCCTGAAAAGTACCGGTTTTTTTCCTCTTCACACCGCAGCGGCGCCGCCTCTTAGCACGTCGCTTACGTCTCTCTTACGTCGAAGCGTGCAGGAAACTAAACCCACCTCCCCTGAACATGGGTCGACTGAAGAGTCTCGTCATGCCTGCCTACAAGCAGTAGCGCTGAGCAAAGTGACTAGAAGGCAACCACACACTTATAAAACACACTTTATAAAGTCAGGCAACACTAACCAGGCTTCGTGTGATTCTGTTTATTTGTACCTTACTTTGACCATCCGTTCGCTGTTATTGATCATTGTGGAGAGCAGGCAGACGTTTGTTATTATAGCAGCTATCGGATGGAATCAATACATGGGCTGCACAGGTTGTCATGTCCGACTATCACAAGTAGAATCATAATGAAAAATACGCCGGTAAAAAGTGCCTGTAGAAAACGGCTTAGCAAGTAGTCAGTTTAGCTTCGGTTGCTATGCTAACATCACCTGTTATACCAGAGAAACTTTCATAACAGCGTTGTGATGCCAAACAGCGTCAATTCAGACTGACACACATTCACTTAAGGGGAACTGGGGATATGTATCAGCTGCTTGTGTGACAGTCAGACAGTGAATACTTTAGAGCCGTGTGAGCTAACCCGGAGCTAACGGGAGAATACACTCCCGTGGAAGAGCAGCCAGCACTGCAGCGGTCGCTAAATGAAACACATTAATAAACAATGAACCACGGCACTCTGGAGAAAAGTATAAGGTTGGAGAAGTCGTTATTTAATTTAATCTGGCTTCGTATGATTAGAAGCAACACGATCATCGACCGACGCAGTCCCCCCCGTTGTTGTTGTTGTTGTAGTTAGCGCCGTTGGAGAAAATCAGCGATGTAAACGGTGACGTCATGACGCAGCAGCGCAGCAGCAGTCGGGCTCTGAGCGGTGTGAACAGAGAGGGAGCTGAACCAGAAAAGCTCTAGCACGGAGCTAGAAAGGGAAAAGCGCTGGTGTGAAAGCCGCATTTGTGGAGGAAAGCTAACGAAGCCAACGAAGCTAACTGTGTTCACATAATTCCATATTAACATTATGTTCATGTAATAAATAAATAGATAGATTAATAAATATATAAATTAAATCAACATGTACACTTTACACTGTAAGAAAATAATAACAT
This sequence comes from Trematomus loennbergii, assembly GCA_012861695.1. Lineage (NCBI taxonomy): Eukaryota > Metazoa > Chordata > Actinopteri > Perciformes > Nototheniidae > Trematomus > Trematomus loennbergii. The sequence continues at coordinate 36,956 of JAAOOA010002470.1, forward strand.
TTCACAATAAAAGCATCTCAGGAGACGCTCTCCTGACGTGCTGCATTATAATCTGTGAAAAGCCCCCATACATATTCATACAGCTCTATGACACTAAGTTACTATATCATGTTATTAGGATCCTTATAAAGACTTTATAAAATGCTTTTATTGTTGTTATTCTGCATGTTTGTGAGTGTAATGCAGTACAGACAGCAGAGAGCCAGTGTTAATAAAGACACTCTGTATTGCTATACATATTAATGTGCTGATAACCAGGACCCTTATTACTGTCATTACTGGTGGACAGAGACAGCTTCAGTAGAGACACACAGCCTGGGGGATTATCCGTCAATAGAGGACTGGGGGCTCTCTCCGTGGGCCGGGCTACCTTTACTGGGACGACTGGGAACAACAAGGAGAAGAGAAAAATACATTAGTCGGCAGAAAGAGAGGTCAGTGAACTGTGGTACCTGGGGGGTCTCACAGACTGTTAGTGAACTGTGGTACCTGGGGGGTCTCACAGACTGTTAGTGAACTGTGGTACCTGGGGGGTTACAGTATATATATATCACTGTTACAGAGTGTTAGTGAACTGTGGTACCTGGGGGGTCTCACAGAGTGTTAGTGAACTGTGGTACCTGGGGGGTCTCACAGACTGTTAGTGAACTGTGGTACCTGGGGGGTCTCACAGACTGTTAGTGAACTGTGGTACCTGGGGGTCTCACAGACTGTTAGTGAACTGTGGTACCTGGGGGGTTACAGTATATATATCACTGTTACAGAGTGTTAGTGAACTGTGGTACCTGGGGGGTCTCACAGAGTGTTAGTGAACTGTGGTACCTGGGGGGTCTCACAGAGTGTTAGTGAACTGTGGTACCTGGGGGTCTCACAGACTGTTAGTGAACTGTGGTACCTGGGGGGTCTCACAGACTGTTAGTGAACTGTGGTACCTGGGGGTCTCACAGACTGTTAGTGAACTGTGGTACCTGGGGGGTTACAGTATATATATCACTGTTACAGAGTGTTAGTGAACTGTGGTACCTGGGGGGTTACAGTATATATATCACTGTTACAGAGTGTTAGTGAACTGTGGTACCTGGGGGGGTCTCACAGACTGTTAGTGAACTGTGGTACCTGGGGGGTTACAGTATATATCACTGTTACAGAGTGTCAGTGAACTGTGGTACCTGGGGGGGTCTCACAGAGTGTTAGTGAACTGTGGTACCTGGGGGGGTCTCACAGAGTGTTAGTGAACTGTGGTACCTGGGGGGTCTCACAGAGTGTTAGTGAACTGTGGTACCTGGGGGTCTCCCAGAGTGTTATTGAACTGGTGGCACCTGGGGGGTCTCACAGAGTGTTAGTGAACTGTGGTACCTGGGGGGTCTCACAGAGTGTTAGTGAACTGTGGTACCTGGGGGGGTCTCACAGAGTGTTAGTGAACTGTGGTACCTGGGGGGTCTCACAGAGTGTTAGTGAACTGTGGCACCTGGGGGGTCTCACAGAGTGTTAGTGAACTGTGGTACCTGGGGGGTCTCACAGAGTGTTAGTGAACTGTGGTACCTGGGGGGTCTCACAGAGTGTTAGTGAACTGTGGTACCTGGGGGGGTCTCACAGAGTGTTAGTGAACTGTGGTACCTGGGGGGTCTCACAGAGTGTTAGTGAACTGTGGTACCTGGGGGGTCTCACAGAGTGTTATTGAACTGTGGTACCTGGGGGGTCCCACAGAGTGTTAGTGAACTGTGGTACCTGGGGGGTCTCACAGAGTGTTAGTGAACTGTGGTACCTGGGAGGTCTCACAGAGTGTTAGTGAACTGTGGTACCTGGGGGGCTCACAGAGTGTTAGTGAACTGTGGTACCTGGGGGGGTCTCACAGAGTGTTAGTGAACTGTGGTACCTGGGGGTCTCCCAGAGGGTTAGTGAACTGTGGTACCTGGGGGGTCTAACAGAGGGTTAGTGAACTGTGGTACCTGGGGGGGTCTCACAGAGTTTAGTGAACTGTGGTACCTGGGGGTCTCCCAGAGGGTTAGTGAACTGTGGTACCTGGGGGGGTCTCACAGAGTGTTAGTGAACTGTGGTACCTGGGGGGTCTCCCAGAGGGTTAGTGAACTGTGGTACCTGGGGGGTCTCACAGAGTGTTAGTGAACTGTGGTACCTGGGGGTCTCCAGAGGGTTAGTGAACTGTGGTACCTGGGGGGGTCTCACAGAGTGTTAGTGAACTGTGGTACCTGGGGGGTCTCCCAGAGGGTTAGTGAACTGTGGTACCTGGGGGGTCTCACAGAGTGTTAGTGAACTGTGGTACCTGGGGGGTCTCCAGAGGGTTAGTGAACTATGGTACCTGGGGTCTCACAGAGTGTTAGTGAACTGTGGTACCTGGGGGGTCTCACAGAGGGTTAGTGAACTGTGGTACCTGGGGGTCTCCCAGAGGGTTAGTGAACTGTGGTACCTGGGGGGTCTCACAGAGTGTTAGTGAACTGTGGTACCTGGGGGTCTCCCAGAGGGTTAGTGAACTGTGGTACCTGGGGGGTCTCACAGAGTGTTAGTGAACTGTGGTACCTGGGGGTCTCCAGAGGGTTAGTGAACTGTGGTACCTGGGGTCTCACAGAGTGTTAGTGAACTGTGGTACCTGGGGGGTCTCACAGAGGGTTAGTGAACTGTGGTACCTGGGGGTCTCCCAGAGGTTAGTGAACTGTGGTACCTGGGGGTCTCCCAGAGGGTTAGTGAACTGTGGTACCTGGGGTCTCCCAGAGGGTTAGTGAACTGTGGTACCTGGGGGTCTCACAGAGGGTTAGTGAACTGTGGTACCTGGGGGGTCTCACAGAGGGTTAGTGAACTGTGGTACCTGGGGGTCTCCAGAGGGTTAGTGAACTGTGGTACCTGGGGGTCTCACAGAGGGTTAGTGAACTGTGGTACCTGGGGGGTCTCCCAGAGTGTTAGTGAACTGTGGTACCTGGGGGGTCTCACAGAGTGTTAGTGAACTGTGGTACCTGGGGGGTCTCACAGAGGGTTGGTGAACTGTGGTACCTGGGGGGTCTCACAGAGTGTTAGTGAACTGTGGTACCTGGGGGGTCTCACAGAGTGTTGGTGAACTGTGGTACCTGGGGGGTCTCACAGAGTGTTAGTGAACTGTGGTACCTGGGGGGTCTCACAGAGTGTTAGTGAACTGTGGTACCTGGGGGGTCTCACAGAGTGTTAGTGAACTGTGGTACCTGGGGGGTCTCACAGAGGGTTAGTGAACTGTGGTACCTGGGGGGTCTCACAGAGGGTTAGTGAACTGTGGTACCTGGGGGTCTCACAGAGGGTTGGTGAACTGTGGTACCTGGGGGGTCTCACAGAGGGTTGGTGAACTGTGGTACCTGGGGGGTCTCACAGAGGGTTAGTGAACTGTGGTACCTGGGGGGTCTCACAGAGGGTTAGTGAACTGTGGTACCTGGGGGGTCTCACAGACTGTTAGTGAACTGTGGTACCTGGGGGGTCTCACAGAGTGTTAGTGAACTGTGGTACCTGGGGGGTCTCACAGAGGGTTAGTGAACTGTGGTACCTGGGGGGTCTCACAGAGGGTTAGTGAACTGTGGTACCTGGGGGGTCTCACAGAGGGTTAGTGAACTGTGGTACCTGGGGGGTCTCACAGAGGGTTGGTGAACTGTGGTACCTGGGAGGTCTCACAGAGTGTTAGTGAACTGTGGTACCTGGGGGTCTCACAGAGGTTAGTGAACTGTGGTACCTGGGGGTCTCACAGAGGGTTAGTGAACTGTGGTACCTGGGGGGTCTCACAGAGGGTTGGTGAACTGTGGTACCTGGGGGGTCTCACAGAGGGTTGGTGAACTGTGGTACCTGGGGGGTCTCACAGAGGGTTGGTGAACTGTGGTACCTGGGGGTCTCACAGAGGGTTAGTGAACTGTGTACCTGGGGGGTCTCACAGAGGGTTAGTGAACTGTGGACCTGGGGGGTCTCACAGAGGGTTAGTGAACTGTGGTACCTGGGGGGTCTCACAGAGGGTTGGTGAACTGTGGTACCGGTCCGTACATCAGATACTGAATTAACTGTATAACTTTAATTAGTATTGAGTTCACAAACTGCTATATTTCTGCCTCTTAAAGAACAACTATACATTACTCTCAGCTGTAGGCAGCAGCTACATGTTAGCATAGCTCTGATGACCCAAACTCCATCTGAAGAGTGGGGTGTGTGTAGTGTGTGTAGTGTGAGTGTGTGTGTGTAGTGTGTAGTGTGTGTGTTTGTGTGTTTAGTGTGTGTAGTGTGGTGTAGTGTGTGTAGTGTGTGTAGTGAGTGTGTGTAGTGTGTGTAGTGAGTGTGTGAGTGTGTGTGTGTGAGTGTGTGTGTAGTGTGTGTAGTGTGTGTGTGTGTGGTGTGTAGTGTGTGTAGTGTGTGTGTGTGTAGTGTGTGTAGTGTGTGTAGTGTGTGTAGTGTGTGAGTGTGGTAGTGTGTGAGTGTGTGAGTGTGTGTAGTGTGTGAGTGTGTGAGTGTGTGTAGTGTGTGAGTGTGTGTAGTGTGTGTAGTGTGGTGTAGTGTGTGTAGTGTGTGTGTGTGTGTAGTGTGTGAGTGTGTGTAGTGTGGAGTGTGTGTAGTGTGTGTAGTGTGTGTAGTGTGTGTAGTGTGTGAGTGTGTAGTGTGTGTGTGTGTGTAGTGTGTGTAGTGTGTGTAGTGTGTGTGTTGTGTGAGTGTGTAGTGGTGTGTGTGTGTAGTGTGTGTAGTGTGTGTAGTGTGTGTAGTGTGTGTAGTGTCTGTATTGAAGAGACAGAGAGGTGAGTGGGATGCAGGGGCCAACACACACACTGACAGGTGGATGGACCTGTCAATCACACTGCTAGTCAGGATGCTGTGGGCATGGTCACATGGCGAGGGCAGCGATCTGATTGGACGATGAGGCCACAGACAGTGACATCACACAGACAGATGACGTACATTGGTGGTCTCCTCACTGGTCACTGATAGAGATTCTGAAAGATAACCATATATGGTCAATATGACAGGGAAGGGGCTACCTGGCAACTTCCTGTCTGTCCTTATAAGGTAGTGTTAGAACTGGATCACACAAACAGACAGACAGACAGGCAGACAGACAGACAGGTGAGAGACAGACAGACAGACAGACAGGTGAGAGACAGACAGACAGGCAGACAGACAGGTGAGCGACAGGCAGACAGACAGACAGACAGACAGGTGAGAGACAGCAGACAGACAGACAGACAGACAGGTGAGAGACAGACAGACAGAAGAGGGACAGACAGACAGACAGACAGACAGGTGAGAGACAGACAGACAGGTGAGAGACAGACAGACAGACAGACAGACAGGTTAGAGACAGACAGGCAGACAGACAGACAGGTGAGAGACAGACAGACAGACAGACAGGTGAGAGACAGACAGACAGACAGGTGAGAGAGAGAGAGACAGACAGACAGACAGACAGGTGAGAGACAGACAGACAGACAGACAGACAGACAGACATGGCTCAAGCTCGATGAGGGGGATGGGCTGCTAGCTTAGCATAAACACT
>JAAOOA010002471.1:0-49328 GCA_012861695.1 Trematomus loennbergii
GCACACACACACCCGCACACACACACCTGTACACACATACCTGTACACACACACCTGTACACACACACACCTGTACACACACACACCTGTACACACACACACCTGTACACACACACACTGTACACAACACACACACCGCACACACACACCCGCACACACACACCTGTACACACACACACCTGTACACACACAAACCTGTCACACACACACCCGCACACACACACCTGCACACAAACACCTGTACACACACCTGTACACACACACACATACACACACACCTGTACAACACACCTGTACACACACACCTGTACATACACCTGTACACACACACACCTGTACACACACACACCTGTACACACACACACCTGTACACACACACACCCGCACACACACACCGCACACACACACCTGTACACCCACACACACCTGTACACACACACACCTGTACACACATACACCTGTACACACACACACCCGCACACACACACCTGTACACACACACACCTGTACACACACACACCCGCACACACACCTGCACACAAACACCTGTACACACACACACATACACACACACCTGTACACACACACCTGTACACACACACACATACACACACACCTGTACACACACACCTGTACACACACCTGTACACACACACCTGTACACACACACACTGTACACACACACCTGTACACACACACACCTGTACACACACACCTGTACACACACACACCTGTACACACACACCTGTACACACACACCTGTACACACCACACCTGTACACACACACACCTGTACACACACACACCCGCACACACACACCCGCACACACACACCTGTACACACACACACCTGTACACACACACACCTGTACACACACACACCTGTACACACACACACCCGCACACACACCTGCACAACAAACACCTGTACACACACACACATACACACACACCTGTACACACACACCTGTACACACACACCTGTACACGCACACACACCTGTACACACACACACATACACACACACCTGTACACACACACACATACACACACACCTGTACACACACACCTGTACACACACACCTGTACAAACACACACCTGTACACACACACACACCTGTACACACACACCTGTACACACACATCTGTACCACACACACCTGTACACACACACCTGCACACACACACACCTGTACACACACACTTGTACACATACACACACCAGTGTTGTAGTCAAGTCACCAATTCACGAGTCCAAGTCACTCTCGAGTCACCACTCTTCGAGTCCGAGTCCAAGTCCGAGTCACCAAGGAGTGTCCGAGTCAAGTCAGAGTCCCAAGTCTTCATGTATTAATCTTCGTGGATATATGTGTTGAAATGTAGCTGCTCCTCTACATTGCTTTCATCCTGTCATGTTATACTAATCTGTCTATTGAACTGCTGTAAGTCTTGTAATGTAATGTAGTCCTAGTAATAGGTGCTATACAAATATAAAGCTTATTACGAGTCCGAGTCATCGTGGGGGGGAACATTCACGAGTCCAAGTCCAAGGTCATCGTGCGCGAGATTCACGAGTCCGAGTCCGAGTCGCGTCAATCAGGGGGCGAGTCCGAGTCGAGTCACGAGTCCCGAAAATCGGCACTCGAGTCCGAGTCCAGGACTCGAGTACTCCATCTCTGACACACACACCTGTACACACACACACACCTGTACACACACACTGTACACACACCTGTATACACACGCCACAGAAAACACTAAACACATGACACACTCTCACACATATATCACATTAACGGCCCCTGTGTGTGTGTGTGTGTGTGTGTGTGTGTGTGTGTGTGTGTGTGTGTGTGTGTGTGTGTGTGTGTTGTGTGTGTGTGTGTGTGTGTGTGGTGTGTGTGTGGTTGTGTGTGTGTGTGTGTGTGTGTGTGTGTGTGTGTGTGTGTTGTGTGTGTGTGTGTGTGTGTGTGTGTGTGTGTGTGTGTGTGTGTGTGTGATGTGTGTGCAGGTGATCCAGGTCCTGAGAGCTCTGGACAGAGACCAGGGAGGCCAAGACGTCCCGATCCACTTCAGCTTCCCCCCGAGTCCAGCCTGGCCCTGAACCTCAGCCTCAGGGACCACGGAGGTGAGGTTCAATCAGTTTCAGATTCATATTCCATCCCTCACATACTTATAATAACTTGCTTTATATTTTGTTATTGTTCATTTGTAATTCATGTATATTTTATACTTTCTTATTATTTCTAGTCTTTTTCATTTGTATTGTACGATGTCTTTTTATGCTGCTGCAACGCAAACATTTCCCAACTTGGGATCAATGAAGTACTTCTTACCTTATCTAACACTACAGCAGAGGATCAGAGACACACTTCCTTTCAGATCCGACCATAAGAGTTTCTCCAAATGTTTACTTTTTGGGGGAAATCGCAGAATTGTGACTTTTTTCCAAAATCCCGAAATTCAGATTTTCTTTCTAAAATCTCGAAATGTTTTTCCACACATTTCTGAGTATTTCCCAATTCTCAAAATGTTGACTATTTTCAAAAAATCGAGAAATTCAAACTTTTTTCTAAAAATCACAAATTCGGAATTTTGCTCAAAATCCTCAAACGATATTTTCAGAAAAAGTCAAAACATGTTTTTACTTTTTTCTCAAAATAAAAGACTTCTGATTGTTTTTCTCAGAATTCAGATTTGTTGGTGTGTGTGTGTCTCTCTGTGTGTGTGTGTGTTGTGTGTGTGTGTGAGTGTGTGTGTGTGTGTGTGTGTGTGTGTGTGGTGTGTGTGTGTGTGAGTGTGTGTGTGTGTGTGTGCGTGTGTGTGTGTGTGTGTGTGTGTTGTGTGTGTGTGTGTGTGTGGTGTGTGTGTGTGTGTGTGGTGTTGTGTGTGTGTGTGACCCCTCAGGTGAGACGGCCAGCCTGGTGCTCCAGTCGTCCCTGCAGCCCCTCCCCTCCCCCGCCCCCCTGCTGGTTGCCGTGGTGATGCGTGACGGAGCGTCCGGCCTCACACACACTGGCACGGTGACGCTCACTGTGTGTCCCTGCCTGCGGGGGGCATGCACCTGGAGGAGGGGGGAGAGTGGGGGAGAGTGTGTGCCTCCCCCTGAACTCCCCCTCCCCCCCCTCATCTTCAGCCTCGTCACCTTCCTCTCCATGCTGGCCTGCGTCACCACGCTGCTCGGTACGTACTGTTCATCCAGACCAGGGGGGCAAACCACGGCCCGGGGGCCAAACTACGGCCCGGGGGCCATTTTGAATCGGCCCTCACTCAGCAAATTAAAAAAGTATAATGACTCAAGTATAATAAACTTCTGCTTGTCTTATATTGTGCTTCTTAAACATATATAAGCCCAATGTTCTAATAAATTCAGTCAATTCAAGAAAACATGTTCTAAGAAATCTAAGTTGAGAAAAAAAAGCCCAATAACTTATTTCCTTAACAACAATAGACCTCTATGGTCACTACAGAGTTCAGCGAGCATTCTGTAGCCCCCCCCCCCCCCCCCCCCCACAGCAATGCTGTCATGTTGTGCGTGTGTGTCAGAGGCTGAGTGTGTATGTGTGTGTGTGTGTGTGTGTGTGTGTGTGTGTGTGTGTGTGTGTGTGTGTGTGTGTGTGTGTGTGTGTGTGTGTGGTGTGTGTGTGTGTGTGTTGTGTGTGTGTGTGTGTGTGTGTGTGTGTGTGTTTGTGTGTGTGTGTGTGTGTGTGTGTGTGCAGCTGGTCATGTGTGTGTGTTCTGCCCCCAGTGGTGTGTGCTCTCTCGATGTCGCTGCGCCATCAGAAGCGAGAGCCGCTCTCCGCCTTCGAGGAGGACGACGTCAGGGAGAACATCATCTCGTACGATGACGAGGGGGGGGCGAGGCGGACACGGCGGCCTTCGACATCACGGCGCTGCAGAGCCTGCAGAGGGTGCACAGCATGTGAGCCCCCCCCCCCCCTCAGATATTAACTTATGAGATCAAATGGGTTTTTTTTATTGGTTTTTTTATTATAATTTCTATTTTTGTATCTTTAACATTTGTTTTGCTAAAAATTCTGACTTTTTTCTGAAAATTCTCAAATGATATTTTCAGAAAAAGTTATTGTTTTTTTTCTTCTTCATGAAAATGTCAGACTTCTGACTTTGTGTGGCCCCCTTCAGATATTACATTATAAAGTGTGTGTCTGACTTTGTGCCCCCCCCCCCCACGCAGATGGTACACTCAGCCGAACCCTGCGAGGTCCCGGACGTACAGCTGGTCCCGCCCCCCCCGACCCAGCCTGCCCCGCCCCCAGAGGCCCGGCTCGGCCCCCATGTACGGCCGGCTCTGCCTCGGCCTCCACACCCTGCCAGTCCTCAGGGACCACCCGGGGGGGGGGCCGCTAGAGGGGGGGCTCCCACAGCTGATCTCCGGGCTCAGCGGGGGCTTCCCGGGGGTCCAGAACCAGAGACCCTTCCAGTCCCTGATCTCTCCTGGGGGGGGCCTGGCTGGTTATGGATCACAGAGGCTGCTGCAGAAGATCCCCGACATACGAGAGGGGGGGGGGGCTGCTGACCTTCAAGAGGAGCAGGAGCACACAAAGGTCAGAACACACTGAAGATGTGCAGAAATGATATGAAGCAGAGAGAGGCCAAACAGATCAGAGGCAAGTTCTTACTGTTTCCCAGAGGATGTGTGTTCTGTTGGTCCCTGAAGGCAGCATCTCCCTGGTTCTGTTGGTCCCTGAAGGCAGCATCTCCCTGGTTCTGTTGGTCCCTGAAGGCAGCATCTCCCAGTCCAATGGGTTTTCATTTAGACACTTCATTCTCTTCAGCTTGAATTCACCACAGGGCATATTTCAGGATAAAAGCCACATTGAGAAAGGGAGTATCTGGAGCATGCAGAGGTCAGAGTTCATACGAACAGATAGAATATGCAAAGAGCAAAGAAAGGCCATAAGGATTAGAGGCATGTGAATCATAATGTTTCCAAATATGCCTCTGATTCACCAGACCAAGATGAAAACAGTAAATAAATCAATCTGCAGAACAACCCTTACGAAGGAAACATAAGAGTTGGTTAGACCCTCCAGAAAAACGCGATTATGCGATCGCATAATTTACCTCATAATCAGCAAAATGGCGCAGATTTTTAAAAGGGCGCATATTTATTAAAAGGTCGCATAATCCCCGCATTTTTCCACACAAAGTTGAGGGGAAAAAAAGTTAACGTGAAGTAGTGATGTCATCAGCTCGCGCAGGTAAACAACACCGTAGAGTGAATGTGTGGAACTCACACGAGAGAGAAAACAAGATCAGCGCCATATAGATTATTATATACTATAATTATTATACTATTATACTATTATACTATTATACGGCTCTGACCAAGATGAAAACATCGAATCCATCTCATTTGCCTACGAACATTTCTGCTAAAGACCGGGCGACGGTGACGACCCACTTTGATTCATTCAAACATTCTAAAATGCTTTCTGCTGCTGCGGACAAGAAAGCCAAACAACTCGCGTTCACCGAGGCATCAACCTCCAAAACCCTTTCGAGGGCTACAAGAAACGAGATGAGTAGCCTACAAGATTGAAGCTGGTCAGATAACGAAAAACAGAATGAGGCGGAGAAGAGTGTGTGTGTGTGTGTGTGTGTGTGTGTGTGTGGTGTGTGTGTGTGTGTGTGTGTGTGTTGTGTGTGTGTGTGTGTGTGTGTGTGTGTGTGTGTGTGTGTGTGTGTGTGAGAGAGAGAGTGATTAAAATAGCCCATATATAAATACATAAATAACACTTTGTGATGTAGCTTGCTTCTAGTATGCTTGTTTATCATAGGAACTCTTTAAAAGGGCTCACTTTCATTCAGTAGTATCCTAGTAACAGGGTGTGGGAGAAGAATCACCTTTTTTCTGCCTCCAGCATATTTCGCAACTTTTCGCATATTTAGCATATTTCCGCATATTTCGCAACTTCACCGCATAAAATCACATAAAAACCTGCATGTTTAATCGCATAATCAAGGATTTTAGCCCGCGTTTTTCTGGAGGGTCTAGTTAGTGCTTAATGTAAACATGCAGAATGAGCTGTGACTGGTCGACCTTTTAGAAACCCAAAATAAACTGATGCAATGGGGAAAATATTTACAAAACTGAAATAAGTTTGTCCTCTCTGAGCCTCCGTACTTCTCTCCCTGCTCGTCTCTGACTCACCAAACAGTCGCCCAACCCAAGAAGCCCAAGACCTACGAACAGACGCAGAATGTCATACAATGTGCTAAACCACCTAAAAAGCTGAAACGCAGAGAAACATAAAACATGTATTGATAGATGTAAAACAAAACTCTTGATGCTTAATGCTTAACCTCTGCAGAATACATTTTAAGAATCAACATTACTAAAGAAAATATGAAAAAGGTCATAAAATTCAACGTGCTAACCACCTGAAAAGCTCTGCCACCTCTGCATCTGTGACGTGTTCTTTAACCTCTTAAGCCCTGAGCCTGTTTTTCAGGTCTCAGGCTCCAAAATGACATTCCCAGAACAAATGACCATATCTTCCCTTCTAAAAGGGTTAAATTAATAATCTTTTTCTCAAAGTAATATAAACCTGTGAGTTGGATGTAGAAAAGTCAGAATCAATATAGATGTTTTTTATTTTAAAGAAAATTCAGATTTTACATAGTAAAAAACTGTAAATTATAGTGTCCGTCCAAAAATTATTTTTACTTATAGTGAAAACTACCCTTGGATGATGTTAAGTAGACTAAAAGCTTTAGGAATCCAAAGTACAACATATAATAAGTACCCTGTATCAAGATTGATGCAAAACAAGTGACATTTGACCTTTTTAGAGAGGTTTAGCCAAAAAAACCACTTCTGGGGTCATTTGGGTGGATTTTCCATATCTCTGGCCCCCCTTGCTCGATTTTGATGGTTGACACCTCTTTCTGACCGTTAGAGCCAATAGAATCGAAGGGGAGTCCCCCACACACACTCATTGTGAAACGAAAAGGTGGGGGCTTCGCGCATGTAATTTTGCATTAGAGTGAAGCTACATTCTAGCTCTGACATCTAGAAACGGAATAGCATGGATTATCCGTTTTATGCTCATGGATTATCAGAAATCATTTCAAAGGGACACAGACACATTGGATTAACCTATGGATTAACTTCAGCAGCGTTTTTATCGTTTTAATGCCATTGAAGACCAGTTTGGAGAGACCACAGAGCCAAGGTAACCTTGTTAGCATTTTTAGCTACCTAGCGTCACCTGTTTTGATGTCCGTTTTTGTTTATAACGTCGCAAATACGTATAATTCAGTGGTAATGAGGGTACCCATCGAATCTGTTAGCATTTTTCGCTCGTTGCTAATTCAGAGGCTCAGTGTTAGCATTGTGGGTTTTCTTTTGAAAAAAAAAAAAAAAGATCAGTTAGATGAGTTTCTTCCCGTTACATGGATATAAAACATTCATAGTTTATTAAATGAACATGCCCTCAGACACTGTTTCCTGCAAGATGTTGCGGCAGTGCCCGGTACCGGGGTCTCTCGGGCTTCACAGGTTAAAGAAACCCCAAACATCTCAAATCTAAACCTCTGAATAAGTTTGTCCTCTCTGAGCCTCCGTACTGTCCTCCCTGTATCTGACCCCCCCCTCTCTTGTTTACAGATGAATCCAGCAGAGTTGCCCCCCCCCTCCACTGTGACCCTCTGCAGCCTCATGGACTCCCTAAGCTCCGCCTCCTCTCAGCGGGGGGGCCGGCGGGGGTCCAATCAGACTCAGATCAGCACCGACTCCTCCATCCGCTCGGAGCCCCCCCCCTCCGCCCCCCAGCTGCAAAACGACTCCTACAGCATCGTGGGGTCGCTCAGCACCAGCCGGGGGGGAGCCTCTCTGGGGGGGGGGCAGGCAGTCGGAGCGACGCTACTGAGCATGTGCAGACCGAGGAAGGACCTCCTTCCACCTTTACCTGGGGAGGGAACGGCCCCCCCGCGGCCCCTCCCCATGGAGGAGCTCCTGAACATCCGGTTGGACCAGCTGACCTGCGACCCCTCACTGCCCCCCTTCGACTCCCTGCAGACCTATCAGTTCGAGGGGCGGGACTCCAGAGCCGAGAGCCTCAGCTCATTGGACAGCGACGGGGGGAATGGGGGGGCGGCAGGGGAGGGAGGGGGAGGCATGGAGGAGCTGAACCAAAAGTTTCTGAGGCTGGTGGAAATCATCCGGGAGAGAGAGGGGGAGACGGGGGTGAGACGGGGGTTGAGAGAGAGTTTGAGACGGGGGGTGAGACGGGGGGTGAGACGGGGGTGAGACGGGGGGTGAGACGCCTCAGAAACTGAGTGAGGAGAAGGAGCCGCAGAGATGGGACTTCTAGAAACTCTCAGTGCTGCAGATCTACCGGGACATCTTTCAAGAGAGGGTACAAGGACTGAAACAAGACACTCTTAGAGGACACTCTATAGCCGCGTTCACACCGGAGTACTTTTCCCACAATAGTTCATCAGAACTCAGATATATTTGCGTTCACACCAAAAAGAGCCTGAACTAAATGAGTTCATGAACCTTTTCACCTCCTTTCCCGTCCCTGCTAGAGAGCAGGTACTTTCGTGGGAGAAAAAGGTTCCTCTTCTGATTGGCTGGGCAGATTGCAAACCACGCCCCGTACAACTCCCAAAAAAAGTGTTGTGAAGCCGCCATTTTATTATCCTCGCATTAGCATTATTAGCATTAGCATTAGCCCAGCGCACAAACGCAGAGAGACTAACTTATGGCAACACAAAAGAAAGCATGGGAGCGTTGGAGATGAGGAGGTGTCGGCGTTCTGGAGATTTACTCTGAAGTTGTTTGAGGCCTGCCAGTTAACCCAAAGCAGAAGAAGAAGAAGTGACGTCAGCGGCTTCATTTGCCTAATCCTCCCCCAGGGACTCATTGCGGTGTGAACGCGATCTGATGACACCACTGATAATAATAATAATAATGATGCATTTTATTTATGGGCGCCTTTCAAAGCTCTCAAGGACACCTTACAGAGCATCATTAAAAACAAGCAACAAGAAGATCACACAGTAATACAAGACTTCAAAAACAAAGACTTCAAAACAACAATCAGTTTAGCAGATTTAAGGTATTGAACACGCCCGTTTAAAAAGGTGTGTTTTCAGGCGTGAAGGTTGAGAGTGAGTCCATATTGCGGATGTCTTGTGGGAGAGAGTTCCAGAGACGGGGGGCAGGGTGGCTGAAGGCTCGTGACCCCATGGTGGTCCGGCGGGCAGAAGGTACAGTGAGTTGGAAGGCAGAGGAGGATCAGAGAGCACGAGAGGGAGTGTAGGTGTGAAGGAGTTCAGAGAGATGGAGGTGCAAGAGTGTGAAGGGCCTTGAAGGTGAGGAGCAACACTTTAAAATCTATGCGGTATTTAACGGGGAGCCGATGGAGTTGTTGGAGAGCCGGAGTGATATGATGAAGGAGTTCTGGGAATGATACGGGCGGCTGAGTTTTGGACCAGTTGGAGCTTGACGCAGGGATTTGTGAGGAAGGAACTGATGGCTCTGAAATATCATTATTTTCACCATCCAATGAAAAGGATCTGCATCCATATACACTGTTCACAGTCCAACAGTTTTCACCCCCACTGTGTTTGCATATGGATCTGTCACTCTTCACTACAGTCATTAATAATGCACTCGGCTCTCACAGCTCACGTTATAAAAAATTCACTTTTTGAAATATGTATTCTGAGCCCTGAAAGCTGCATTGTTAGAAAATAGGCCTCGTGAAATATAGATCTGAACCGTGATATTTAATATTGATAGTTTAATAGGGCCACGCTTCTTACTATAGTCCTGCAGAGACTCCAGGAAGTAGTCAGCACCGCAGCAGCTCACTATGCAACATGGTCTCTGTCTAAAACTGTTTTCTGATGAAGAGTAAATGATATGCACATGTAGTCAGTCTCCTTCAGTTGCTGCTCATGAGTGGAACGTTTTTTGGGGAAGGGTGGGGGAAATGACGGTGGCCGTCAGGTGCCAACGCGCTACAACGTCCTGAAACTATTCCATCTGCAGCTTCAGAAAGGATGCAGGTATAGAAACCCAAATGTTCCTCATGAAGAAACATCTCCAGCAACAACACGTGCAGCGTTTAGAGAACATTCAGCAGCTTCAGGAGACATGGCAGCGTTTACTGAAAGCTGCAGAAACCAAACGCTGAAGAAGCTCAGAACACAACGGAGACCAGGGGACACTAAAGAGTGACGCACACAGCTGGGAGACCAGGGGACACTAAAGAGTGACGCACACAGCTGGAGACCAGGGGACAATAAGAGTGACGCACACAGCTGGGAGACCAGGGGACACTAAAGAGTGACGCACACAGCTGGAGACCAGGGGACACTAAAGAGTGACGCACACAGCTGGGAGACCAGGGGACACTAAAGAGTGACGCACACAGCTGAGAGACCAGGGGACACTAAAGAGTGACGCACACAGCTGGGAGACCAGGGGACACTAAAGAGTGACGCACACAGCTGGGAGACCAGGGGACACTAAAGAGTGACGCACACAGCTGGGAGACCAGGGTTGCGGTCCCTTCACCTCCACCTACCTGTGAGAGTGCTCATTCCCTTCACCTCCACCTACCTGTGAGAGGGCTCATTCCCTTCACCTCCACCTACCTGGAGAGTGCTCATTCCTCACCTCCACCTACCTGTGAGAGTGCTCATTCCCTTCACCTCCACCTACCTGTGAGAGTGCTCATTCCCTTCACCTCCACCTACCTGTGAGAGTGCTCATTCCCTTCACCTCCACCTACCTGTGAGAGTGCTCATTCCCTTCACCTCCACCTACCTGTGTGAGTGCTCATTCCCTTCACCTCCACCTACCTGTGTGAGTGCTCATTCCCTTCACCTCCACCTACCTGTGAGAGTGCTCATTCCCTTCACCTCCACCTACCTGTGAGAGTGCTCATTCCCTTCACCTCCACCTACCTGTGTGAGTGCTCATTCCCTTCACCTCCACCTACCTGTGAGAGTGCTCATTCCCTTCACCTCCACCTACCTGTGTGAGTGCTCATTCCCTTCACCTCCACCTACCTGTGAGAGTGCTCATTCCCTTCACCTCCACCTACCTGTGAGAGTGCTCATTCCCTTCACCTCCACCTACCTGTGAGAGTGCTCATTCCCTTCACCTCCACCTACCTGTGTGAGTGCTCATTCCCTTCACCTCCACCTACCTGTGTGAGTGCTCATTCCCTTCACCTCCACCTACCTGTGAGAGTGCTCATTCCCTTCACTCCACCTACCTGTGAGAGTGCTCATTCCCTTCACCTCCACCTACCTGGTGAGTGCTCATTCCCTTCACCTCCACCTACCTGTGAGAGTGCTCATTCCCTTCACCTCCACCTACCTGTGTGAGTGCTCATTCCCTTCACCTCCACCTACCTGTGAGAGTGCTCATTCCCTTCACCTCCACCTACCTGTGTGAGTGCTCATTCCCTTCACCTCCACCTACCTGTGTGAGTGCTCATTCCCTTCACCTCCACCTACCTGTGTGAGTGCTCATTCCCTTCACCTCCACCTACCTGTGAGAGTGCTCATTCCCTTCACCTCCACCTACCTGTGAGAGTGCTCATTCCCTTCACCTCCACCTACCTGTGAGAGTGCTCATTCCTTCACCCATACCCTTCACCTCCACCTACCTGTGAGAGTGCTCATTCCCTTCACCTCCACCTACCTGTGAGAGTGCTCATTCCCTTCACCTCATACCCTTCACCTCCACCTACCTGTGAGAGTGCTCATTCCCTTCACCTCCACCTACCTGTGAGAGTGCTCATTCCCTTCACCTCCACCTACCTGTGAGAGTGCTCATTCCCTTCACCTCCATACCCTTCACCTCCACCTACCTGTGAGAGTGCTCATTCCCTTCACCTCCACCTACCTGTGAGAGTGCTCATTCCCTTCACCTCCATACCCTTCACCTCCACCTACCTGTGAGAGTGCTCATTCCCTTCACCTCCACCTACCTGTGAGAGTGCTCATTCCCTTCACCTCCACCTACCTGTGAGAGTGCTCATTCCCTTCACCTCCATACCCTTCACCTCCACCTACCTGTGAGAGTGCTCATTCCCTTCACCTCCACCTACCTGTGAGAGTGCTCATTCCCTTCACCTCCATACCCTTCACTCCACCTACCTGTGAGAGTGCTCATTCCCTTCACCTCCACCTACCTGTGAGAGTGCTCATTCCCTTCACCTCCACCTACCTGTGTGAGTGCTCATTCCCTTCACCTCCACCTACCTGTGAGAGTGCTCATTCCCTTCACCTCCACCTACCTGTGAGAGTGCTCACTCCCTTCACCTCCACCTACCTGTGAGAGTGCTCATTCCCTTCACCTCCACCTACCTGTGTGAGTGCTCATTCCCTTCACCTCCACCTACCTGTGAGAGTGCTCATTCCCTTCACCTCCACCTACCTGTGAGAGTGCTCATTCCCTTCACCTCCACCTACCTGTGAGAGTGCTCACTCCCTTCACCTCCACCTACCTGTGAGAGTGCTCACTCCCTTCACCTCCACCTACCTGTGAGAGTGCTCATTCCTTCACCTCCACCTACCTGTGAGAGTGCTCATTCCCTTCACCTCCACCTACCTGTGAGAGTGCTCACTCCCTTCACCTCCACCTACCTGTGAGAGTGCTCATTCCCTTCACCTCCACCTACTGTGAGAGTGCTCATTCCCTTCACCTCCACCTACCTGTGTGAGTGCTCATTCCCTTCACCTCCACCTACCTGTGTGAGTGCTCATTCCCTTCACCTCCACCTACCTGTGAGAGTGCTCATTCCCTTCACCTCCACCTACCTGTGAGAGTGCTCATTCCCTTCACCTCCACCTACCTGTGAGAGTGCTCACTCCCTTCACCTCCACCTACCTGTGAGAGTGCTCACTCCCTTCACCTCCACCTACCTGTGAGAGTGCTCATTCCCTTCACCTCCACCTACCTGTGAGAGTGCTCATTCCCTTCACCTCCACCTACCTGTGAGAGTGCTCACTCCCTTCACCTCCACCTACCTGTGAGAGTGCTCATTCCCTTCACCTCCACCTACCTGTGAGAGTGCTCATTCCCTTCACCTCCACCTACCTGTGTGAGTGCTCATTCCCTTCACCTCCACCTACCTGTGAGAGTGCTCATTCCCTTCACCTCCACCTACCTGTGAGAGTGCTCATTCCCTTCACCTCCACCTACCAGCCAGAGGATGATCTGCGTGTATTCCTGACTCATTGTTCCCACTAAAGTAGGGGTGAGTGTAAAAAGGAGGCAACGTTGACGTTCAGTGTGTTGCCGCGAGCATATAAGGATGTATCCACGATGTTGAAAATGTTAAAATGTTAAATATGTGTTCAGAACACGGCGTGTGAAAATATACGGGTGGTGCTGCAGCTAGATGTGCCTGTCCTCTGTAAGAAGGTGACTGACATGCGAGGAAGAACGGTGTCCACAGGCTGTTCCAACTTTAACAACTGTATTAACTTCCAGGGTAGTGAATTGAACATGCTTTTGTAATTGGGTGTGTGGTATATTTTCATGCACGCACAACGCATGTTCCACAACACACGAACTGAACAACACTCAATTGTCCGATCGCTACCAGTGTCCTTGCGATCTTGTTATAGCAACAAGTGCACGTTACTGATGCAATATGGTTCAGACCATTCGGGCTTATTCCAGAGGGGTGCAAGGAATAGTCCAAGTAGTGGAGGAGTTTTATACAATATATTTAAAACATAAAGATAAAAAGGTTTTAAAAAGTGATTGTTTAATGTTTTAAGGAGGTGACGCTACTCAGCCAATCACATGGGTGCAGTCAGTGAGTCAGCACGATGGATTCAAACACACAGAGACGAGAGGAGACAAACAGTCATTTCAAATGGCGGACGGTAGACAGCGAAAACAGAGCATTTAATAACATGTTCTCTCACTGGACCTCTTTGAAATGCAATTGAAGACCCCCGCATTATAGCAACAACAACAATAATAATAATAATAGCAATAATAATTGGGAGGGGGGGGCGCGGCTGTTCTTATGTTCTCTGAGGGGAGGCTCACCTTCCCACACTTTGAAAACCCTGATCTAGATGAAAGGAAAGGAGGTTTCAAACTTCCTTTCTAACCTCCTTTAGCTTAGGAACCACTGAACCAGGACCTGGACCTGAAAACATTCGGGGCTTAGCCCACAGTGGCGGCGGCACTACAGTGGCATTTTTCACTGCAACACTCCCACACGCACACACACACACACACACACCACACACACACACACACACACACACACACACACACACACACACGCACACACACACAGTACACCCGCGACTGTTACAATGAAGGCTCGATAATCAGCTCACAGCATATAGGCAGGGGTAAAGTGGTATTTTTTATGAGTGGGGGGCTCACCTCCTCTAGGGGGGTCCGGGGGGATGCTCCCCGGGAAGATTTGTTTTTAAATATTGAAGTTAAAAGCATCAATCTGGTGCACTTTGAGAGCAACATGAAGAGATCTATGGATACCTCTCTCAACACCCATATGAAGCAGAACTGTAAACAGATGTACTTTTTCTTTATGGATATTTTACTAATCACTCCCCTTTTAAACTCTATTCTTGTTTTACTGCCATATAGTATTTCATAACTGTTTTTCCTTTATTCTCTTTTTTTAATAACTATAATGATCATATGAAGGTGTGCCGCGGAAATAATCTTTTGAATAATTTGTGACCAAACCGTTTGAGACCCACTGAGATAACTTAGACTAAAGTTAACTATCTAAACACTCAGAGAGTCCTTTAGCTCACCTGAGTCTCTCAGTCTGAGAGGAGAGGACTCTCCTCCAGCTTCTTGTGGAACAAACAGCTCCTTATGTCCGTTAGTGCAGCTAGCTAACCAGATGCTAACAACACGGTCCCTGCTGGCACCGGTCCTCTCTCCCCCTCTCTCCCTCTCTCTCCCTCTCCCCCTCTCTCCCTCTCTCTCTCTCTCCCCCCTCTCCCTCTCTCTCTCTTATCACACTAATGCGCTATTGCCACACACACACACAGAGCCGAGCTTGAATGACACAAGCACACGTTTATTTCCATACAACTCTCTGATTGGTCTGGTGTCATGCCTCTGTTGCATTCACTGAACACGGGAAATTACAGTGCTGCCGTCCTCTCTTGTGTCATGATGAGGTTCACGTAAAGCACGGTTAATGTATTATATTATTGAGGGAGAATTGTCCGGGGCTACAGAAAAAACATTCGGGGCTAAAGCCCCGGATGCCCAGGCCAGGCGACGCCACTGCACTGGACCTTCCTTTAGGAAAGGAGAGGAGAAAATGCTGCCCCACAATGCCTTGCGGCCGTTCACAAAAACAACCGATTATGACCGAGAAATGATATCATGAAAGTTACGGTGCTTATTAAGCTTTTAAAACGTATGTGGTAAGTTGCCAAAGTGCTTTGTTTTGAACGTTCATCAGTATTATAATCAAAAAGAGAAATATGAACGTTAGTTTTTACTGAAATGATCAAATAAAGTCAACATTTCACAGTCTTTACTGAGCTGTGTGGGGTTTGTTCAACTTTTAAAAGATGTTTGAATGGTGATATACACAGTGATAGATGTTAAGGACTAACGTTTATAATAAATACATTTGTATTGATTTTAAGATCTTTTCATACAATCATACGTATTGGGATCATTTGTATTAATGTGGACCGGAGGGAGAGGGTGACGAGTGTAAGAAATTAAAATAAATTTTGATATGGCGTAATTTAAATTAAATATAGGGTTTTAATTTAAAGCAGTTTTATTCTGAAAAAAACGGAAGTTTACACTAACTATTAACTTAACACTTTTATTCTGAAAATTCTTCATTTCCGGTTAGCATTAGCATGTGGCTAACGTTTTGAAACCGTGAATTGAAGGTGAAATTACATGTGATGTTGTAACACTCATTTATTGACGCTGAAATAACGTTTATCAGGGAATGTTTAAATAACCACAGACACCAGAATGATGTCATTTAGCAAAAGAAAAAGGCAGGAATTGCATTGGACCCGCCCCCGTCGACGCCGGCCAATAGGAGAAGACCACAGATGACAACAGGAAGAGCAAGCCAAGAATCGACCTCTTTTCCTGACGCCAGCTGACCGAGGAGACGCAAGAGCTGGATGGGGAGAGAGCCTCCTCTCGCACATTTCATTTGTACACCACCGCATCTTTTGTGTAATTAAATGCTGTTAACTTTTATAAGCTTCCCTTGACTCTTTTCAGTCTGTCCTGCTCTCAGGGTTCAAGAATTACTAACACGAGCATAAGTTTCACTTTCCTTTTTATTTCAATTAGTGTCAGCAGAAAGTATTACAAATGATTACAATAAATGCAAAAAATAAATAAAAAAATATATTAAATATATTTTAAGATCATGTTTAATCATCTGATTCGTCTGTACATTGCTGTTTTAGTCTGTGTTCTTCTAATTAGTGTCTACAGTCACAGTGTGTGCCTATTGAGCTGTTTAGAGCCATGTGGGACAAAACCTGATCATGCCCCTCCCTCTCACTGTGAAGTGAACGGTGACTGTAAAAACTACACTGCGCATGCTCAGAGTATTTTCCTATTTAATGTGTGTGGCAAAAAAATAATGACCATAGGGGCACTGAGCTGCCATCCCCACCTTACGTCATCTCACATCATTCAGAGCTGATTGGCTGTAAGTACGTGTGCCGCGAAAAGTGTGGTGTGTGAAGAGGAGACGAGAGAGCTGCAGTGACGCGTCCTAAAACCAGGAAGTAAGCTGCGCATGGCTTCCCTCGACAAAAAAACAATGAGGTTTCTCCATAGGATTTTAGAAAATAGCTCGAAATAAGATCTGTTGGAACGTACCTGTTACTTCATCTTCAAGTCAAGGTAAGACCGCAATTTGATTGAAAATGGGATCTTACTAAGAGAGAACAATTCAATATTTAAATGATAAAATTACATTTGTTGGGTATCCTTTTGTTGAACTGTCTGTTTAAAATTAATCGAAGCATCAGACAAAAAAACTTTTGAAAATAATATTATATTTTGGTTTAGGTCAAAATATAATATTTGTAAACCTGAAGACAGTGCCAGTGCCTCAGCAGCCATGAACCTCACTGCACGTCACTGCAGAAGCTTATAGACATCTACGTTTTTGTGCCCCACCACTTTTGTACATATAAAAACGCCACTGCAGAGCACGGTGCAGAGTCTCTAGATGAGTTTACAGTAGTCCCTCGTTCGTATTAAACATCCATGTTGTAGTCCGCTGGATAGAAAACTGTAGTTTCCATAGTTTCCCCACAGCAGCAGACGCACATTCATGACGTCCGCTGGCGCATCATAAACACGTTGGATAGTGAAAGTCAATCAATCAATCAATGTTTATTTATATAGCCCAATATCACAAATGTTACATTGTCTCAGTGGACTTCACAGTTTGTACAGAATATCAGTGACAATACGACACCCCTCTGTCCTTAGACCCTCTGTCCTTAGACCCTCTGTCCTTAGACCCTCTGTCCTTAGACCCTCTGTCCTTAGACCCTCTGTCCTAAGACCCTCTGTCCTCAGACCCTCTGTCCTCAGACCCTCACATCGTACAAGGAAACACTTCCAGAGAAACCCCACAGTTTAAAGGAACATGTGAGAAACCTCAGGGAGAGCAACAGAGGAGGGATCCCTCTCCCAGGACGGACAGACGTGCAATAGATGCCGTGTGTAAATCAAAGAGATAATACATTTACAACATAGGTAGACCAAATGTTTGGAAATGCATGAGTCTATAATAAGAAGATGAATCCACGAGGATATCCATCCAGGACTTATGATCCCAGCGTAGATAGACACCAAAAGAAATGTGGGGAAGCTGTGTTATTGGGAACATGAGAGTACACAGGTACAGACAGAGAGAAGGAAGAAGTAAGGTGTCCCCCGACAGTCTAAGCCTATAGCAGCTAAACTAGGGGCTGAATCTAATCAGCCCTAACTATAAGCTTTATCAAAAAGGAAGGTCTTCAGCGCACTCTTAAAAACAGATAGGGTGTCTGCCGCCCGAACACAAACTGGAAGCTGATTCCACAAAAGTGGAGCTTGATAAGAAAAGGCTCTGGCTCCCATTGTACTTTTAGAGACTCTAGGAACAACCAACAACCCTGCACTCTAGGAACGCAATGCCCTAGTAGGACAGTAGGGTAATGAGTTCTTTAAGGTAAGATGGCGCCTGCCCATTAAGGGCTTTGTAGGCATACTTGCCAACCCTCCCGATTTTCGCGGGAGACTCCCGATTTCATTGCCCTCTCCCGGTTTCCTATCCCGGTCATATTTCTCCCACATTTCTCCCGATTTCTGACAAAATCAGATTTACTCACGACTGTTTCCACTCGGACTTTAATACAGCTACACCATTGTTTGGTTTCCATGGTAGCGCGTCTCTTTAGTAGCGCGCACAACTGAAAGTCTGAGAGGGTGAGGAAGATAGTCACAGAAAACTGAACAAGAATCGACCCCTCTGCTCACTCCTCTCCTGTAGGTCCAGCCCACACAGATGCTCCATCAAGGATGGTGCTACAGGCCGCAAGGCATTGCCACTTACAACTACAATAAGCTTGCATGGTTTCCCTGCGTCTAGTCCCTCCCTCCAGGAAGCATGGAGAGACGCAAGGAAACCACGAGAAGCAGGGAAATGAGTTTTCAGAGCAATGGGACGTCCTTTCCTCCGGAGCGTCACGTGAAGCCACGTCCGTTTGTGATGACGCTGCACAGCTGATCGTCTGACAGCAGCTCTGTCCCCGTTGTTCTCACAAACACCCCGCCTCTGTTAGTACACATTTACTGACACAAACATGTGTATCATCTGTTGTAGACCCAAATACATTAAATAAGAACTCATTCTCAAAAAAGATAAACGCCATTCTTAAAATGTATAAACGAATATTAGTTTGATTAATATTGATTAGAGTGCACAATAGAAATAAAATAATTGAGAGAAGAAAAAGAGATATGTTATCTATCAAAACCCAGTTAGATGAACATTCATTGGATTGCACACTGTGTCTGTTTGTGTGGATATGTAGCACATTAACATGTTAAATAGCACTTAATGACTGACTGAATGGAAATGACAATAAATGAAAATGTAAAACGAAAAAGCGATCATGAAAATGTTTCCAATAAATGAATGAAATGATTTTTGACCACTTTGTTGTTCAGATATATCACATATTTGTAACTGAATGATGCATTCATTGAAACAGAACACAGTATGAACTGAGGAGTGAGTCCCGTGAGTTTCATGTGTTTTCTTCACTCCGCTGGGAACTGCTCTCATGTCAAGAAGCATCAGATCAGTGCATGCGCTGCATCGTCCAATCAGTGAGCGATACACAGTAAGGGGGCGGGGCGAGTCTCTGAGGATTTCACCGGAGGATGGTCTGGTGGTTCCTCGGTTATCGCTCCTCCATTATCGCTCCTCGCTCCTCGATCCTCAATCCTCGCTCCTCGATCCTCAATCCTCGATCCTCGATCCTCAATCCTCGCTCCTCGATCCTCGATCCTCGCTCCTCGCTCCTCGATCCTCAATCCTCGCTCCTCGATCCTCAATCCTCGCTCCTCGATCCTCGATCCTCGGTCCTCCGGCAAAAATACAGCCTCTGGGACGCTACTCAAGATGGCGCAGACAAATCAACTTCCGGTGATACCGGGACCGAGGAGCGAGGAGATGAGAAAAAAAATTTCACAAAAAAAAAAAAAAAAAAAAGTTTTTTTTTTTTTTTAATTTTTTATTAATTTTTTTATTTTAATTTTTTTTATTTTAATGGAATGAATACCTAAGGTGATAATTCAATGTAATACATCATTTTTATAGTCTGGTACCTGAAAAAGGTCAAATGGCACTGATGGAACCAGATATACCCAAATGTGCCGAAAGCTTATTCCGCCTGGAACTTTTTTTTGCTAAATCTCTCTAAAAAGGTCAAATGTCACTTGTTTGCATCAATCTTGATACAGGGTACTTATTATATGTTATAGTTTGGATTCCTAAAGCTTTTAGTCTACTAACCCATCATCCAAGGGTGGTTATCACTATAAGTAATGGGTTTTTGTAGGCGGAGGTAAGAATTTACCTTTTTTACTATGTTCCATCTGAATTGACTCTGACACAGAAACATCTATATTGATTCTGACACTTCTCCATCCAACTCACAGATGTAACCTTGCTTTGATAAAAGAAATTATTCATATAACCCTTTTAGAAGTGAAGTTGTAGTCATTTGTTTTGGGCATGTCATTTTCGAGCCTGAAACATGAAAAACAGGCTCGGGGCTTGAGTAGTTGGGATTTTTTGGTGAAGTTGTTTACACTTAAAACAACATTTTCATAAAATATATTGATATTGAAAGAGGGTTAACCCATTTACTAAAGTAATGTACTAAAGTTTAAACATTTAGGTACTTGGTGGTGGTGGGAACTGGAAGGTCACCAGTTCAAGTCCCGGAAAGACCATGGGTTTCTCAATGTCGAGTAAAGCTGCTCCAGAGCCACTATTTCAAGCATACTACGTCATCGAGTGCCGCCGAAGTACTGTTCCAATCTCCAGCATACTTGGAAATCTACCGAGCCCGGAGTACTTCGTAGCGAGAAATTTTGAGGCTGCACATGTGTAGACTCCGGTCTTAAAATCCCCACAATGCTTTGCGCACGGACCAATTTCCCCAAATCTGTGGCGGAAGATGTAAGGAGGCGGGGCCTCTCATATGACGCACACCTGCACACTTGCTAGCCTGTTCCTCTCTTTGTTTTCCGAATGCCAGGAAGTATTCTTGCCTCGCTTCTGAAGCAAGTGACTCGGAAGACATGTGCTACCAAGCAAGCGTACTCTACATTGAGAACAACCCCAAGTGCTACCGAGGTGTCCCTGAGCAAGGCACCGTTCCCTACACTGCTCCCCGGGCGCCGTACATAATGGCAGCCCACTGCTCCTAACACTAGGATGGGACAAATGCAGAGACCTCTTTTGTTCTTAGAAATAAGACTTGACTTTCAGACAAAAGTCCAGAGAAAAAAAAAAACGATGGTTTTGCTTCAGAAAAAAAGTTGAGATCCGAGATTTTATGAAAAAGACAGAATTTTGTCAAAGAAAATCTGAAAAGTCAGAAATCTAACATTTTGAATTTCTGGATTTTAGACAGAAATCTGAATCTTGAGAAAATGCAGAATTGCTCCGAACACTCTCCAGGTCAATGGTTGGGTGTTTAACAAGTCAGTGATTGTTGTGAATGCTGGTCTCTCTTTGGTCAAAAACACACAGATATTCATTTAAGACATTTCCAGTTTATTGATGAATCAGAAAGTACGTGATTATCTCCCAGTGGATTGATCACATGAAAGATTTCTCCATGAATCTGTCAAAACATGTTTTTCCCGAAGGCGATTGGCAATAGGTGGACATTTGTTTTTAGATCTGAACAAAAGATTATTATTTCTGAACTTGCAATTTTCTGAAAAAAGTATGAATGAAAAAAAACACTTTTGATCAGATCTAAAAACTAATTAAAACACACACACACGCACGCGCGCGCGCGCGCACGCGCGCGCACGCACACGCACAGACACAGACACAGACACAGACCACACACACACACACACACACACACACACACACACACACACACACACACACACACACACAACACACACACCCACACACACACACACACACCACACACACACACACACACACACACACACACACACACACACACACACACACACACACACACACACACACACACAACACACACACACACAACACACACACACACACACACACACACACACACACACACACACACACACACACACACACACACACACAGTGAGTAATGACAGGAAAGGAATAATCAGATAATTAAATTGACAGATTTCCGTTAAACTCTAAAATGGTTCTGCAGGCCGACATGGAGCCGCTTGACACCCTGGATCTAAAGACATGTTTCACATCTGTGTGAGTCGATCGTTGTCGGAGAAGGACAGGTTGTAAACGCCGTCGCTCGCAGTGCCGTTCTCCTCCGCCCGAGACTCTTCTTCTACCTCCTCAATTCCAGTCTGCTCCTCCTTCTTTTACTGGGAGGAGAAGAAGAGACAGAGTTGGTCGGAGGAAATAATGTCCCCTCACTTTCTAAATGTAATCCATTACAACAAGTAGTTACATGTAAAGCAATGTAATCAGTTACCTGAGGATCGAAGTATAAAAGTGATCTGATTCATTCCTGTTACTTCTGGATTACCTCAATATCAAATCAATAAAAGACAGAAGGAATGAGAAGCTGTGATTTGTCCTCTGCTCGGAGAGTTTATGAAACACACGAGGACATCGTTTAAAAAAGGCAGAAATAAATCACAAACTAATTTATGAACGTATAGATTCAGCTGCTGAATTAAAAACAGAACAAATGATCAGAGAGAGAACAGCTTACGGAGAACATCTGCTTTCAACAAACACTACATACTTTGACTAACTGTGTAATCCACCATTTTTAGAAATGTAACAGTAACAAACATTTGACATATTTCTTATTATTAGTCTCCTGTTCTCTGAGTATGCTTCATTGAGCGGATAAAACCAGATCGGTTTGCACAGTACTGACTGAAAGGTATGAGACACACACACCACACACACACACACACACACACACACACACACACACACACACACCACACACACACACACACACCACACACACACACACACACACACACACACACACACACACACACACACACACACACACACACACACACACACACACACACACACACACACACACACACACACACACACACACACACACACACACACACACACACACACACACACACCAGCTACATACTCAGTGACTGACTTTTTCCCTGATATCAACCACCTTCTCTGTATCTACAGACTTACTATTTTGTTCTCATTTCATTTCATTTCAAACCTTTATTGATCCAGGTTGTATCCCATTGAGATCATTGATCTCTTTTTCAAGGGAGACCTGTTCTGCCTGCTGTTTGTAATGTGTATTCTGCCTCAAACTGTACGTACTGTACATGCTATCTCTCTGCTCTTTCCTTCTGTTTCCTAATGGGTGTAAACCACATGTTGTTGTCCTGGAACTCTGGACAGTGAAAATGAAGCTTAGCGTACCAGGAAGACCGTCTTTAGTCATTCATTCACATATTCCCAGCTTGCTCCTCTCTCTCCTCTCAGTGATCGGGGGCGTCACTTCTAGCTAAACCTATCACTTCGCTCTATTCCCACAAGCCTATCATAGTGCATTGCTAACCCTTTAAATCTGCTCTCTCCCCTCCTGACAGGTGTCATTAAGGTGACTCGACGCAGCCCTCCTCCAGCTCAACGGGGTGGTCAAACACCATGACATCATCTGTGTCTCCCTAGCATCAGAGCTGTGTCTCCTGATTGAACTGAAGTGAGCCTCACCGTCTCTTCTGCATGACGGAGGTCACCAGCACCAGCACGATGCCGGCACCCACGGCTCCCATCACCACCCCGAACACGATCAGCCAGGGGGGGGGCGAGGGGGGCGCGGGGGCCGCCAGGGTGGGGGGGATGCCCAGGAACTCCAGGGTCTTATCCGTCAGCAGGAAGGCGCTGTTGATGCGGTTCCTCGACTTCCTGTTGGGAGAAAACATTTTGAGATTTTCAGAAAAAAGTCAGATTAGAAATGTCACAGGTCAGCGTCATCCTCTCCATAGGAGCGTCCATAGTGTGCAGTAAGTATACAGTATAGCATACTGTATACTTACTATAGTTCAGGACTCAGAATGCTGACTCATGCCAGGGTTCAGGACTCATAATGCTGACTCATGTCAGGGTTCAGGACTCATAATGCCGACTCATGTCAGGGTTCAGGACTCATAATGCTGACTCATGTCAGGGTTTAGGACTCATAATGCTGACTCATGTCAGGGTTCAGGACTCATAATGCCGACTCATGTCAGGGTTCAGGACTCATAATGCTGACTCATGTCAGGGTTCAGGACTCATAATGCCGACTCATGTCAGGGTTCAGGACTCATAATGCTGACTCATGTCAGGGTTTAGGACTCAGAATGCTGACTCATGCCAGGGTTCAGGACTCATAATGCTGACTCATGTCAGGGTTCAGGACTCATAATGCCGACTCATGTCAGGCTTCAGGACTCATAATGCTGACTCATGTCAGGCTTCAGGACTCATAATGCTGACTCATGTCAGGGTTTAGGACTCGTAATGCTGACTCATGTCAGGGTTTAGGACTCAGAATGCTGACTCATGTCAGGGTTCAGGACTCATAATGCTGACTCATGTCAGGCTTCAGGACTCATAATGCTGACTCATGTCAGGGTTTAGGACTCGTAATGCTGACTCATGTCAGGGTTTAGGACTCATAATGCTGACTCATGTCAGGGTTCAGGACTCATAATGCTGACTCATGTCAGGGTTTAGGACTCAGAATGCTGACTCATGTCAGGGTTTAGGACTCATAATGCTGACTCATGTCAGGGTTCAGGACTCATAATGCTGACTCATGTCAGTGTTTAGGACTCATAATGCTGACTCATGTTAGGGTTTAGGACTCGTAATGCTGACTCATGTCAGGGTTCAGGACTCGTAATGCTGACTCATGTCAGGGTTTAGGACTCGTAATGCTGACTCATGTCAGGGTTTAGGACTCATAATGCTGACTCATGTCAGGGTTTAGGACTCATAATGCTAACTCATGTTAGGGTTTAGGACTCGTAATGCTGACTCATGTCAGGGTTCAGGACTCGTAATGCTGACTCATGTCAGGGTTAGGACTCATAATGCTGACTCATGTCAGGGTTTAGGACTCGTAATGCTGACTCATGTCAGGGTTTAGGACTCATAATGCTGACTCATGTCAGGCTTCAGGACTCATAATGCTGACTCATGTCAGGCTTCAGGACTCATAATGCTGACTCATGTCAGGCTTCAGGACTCATAATGCTGACTCATGTCAGGGTTTAGGACTCGTAATGCTGACTCATGTCAGGGTTTAGGACTCGTAATGCTGACTCATGTCAGGGTTCAGGACTCATAATGCTGACTCATGTCAGGGTTTAGGACTCGTAATGCTGACTCATGTCAGGGTTTAGGACTCGTAATGCTACTCATGTCAGGGTTTAGGACTCGTAATGCTAACTCATGTCAGGGTTTAGGACTCGTATGCTGACTCATGTCAGGGTTCAGGACTCGTAATGCTGACTCATGTTAGGGTTTAGGACTCGTAATGCTGACTCATGTCAGGGTTCAGGACTCGTAATGCTGACTCATGTTAGGGTTTAGGACTCGTAATGCTGACTCATGTCAGGGTTTAGGACTCGTAATGCTGACTCATGTCAGGGTTTAGGACTCGTAATGCTGACTCATGTCAGGGTTTAGGACTCGTAATGCTGACTCATGTTAGGGTTTAGGACTCGTAATGCTGACTCATGTTAGGGTTTAGGACTCGTAATGCTGACTCATGTCAGGGTTTAGGACTCGTAATGCTGACTCATGTCAGGGTTTAGGACTCGTAATGCTGACTCATGTCAGGGTTTAGGACTCGTAATGCTGACTCATGTTAGGGTTTAGGACTCGTAATGCTGACTCATGTTAGGGTTTAGGACTCGTAATGCTGACTCATGTCAGGTTCAGGACTCGTAATGCTGACTCATGTCAGGGTTTAGGACTCGTAATGCTGACTCATGTCAGGGTTTAGGACTCTAATGCTGACTCTGTCAGGGTTTAGGACTCGTAATGCTGACTCATGTCAGGGTTTAGGACTCGTAATGCTGACTCATGTCAGGGTTTAGGACTCGTAATGCTGACTCATGTTAGGGTTTAGGACTCGTAATGCTGGCTCATGTTAGGGTTTAGGACTCGTAATGCTGACTCATGTCAGGGTTCAGGACTCGTAATGCTGACTCATGTCAGGGTTTAGGACTCGTAATGCTGACTCATGTCAGGGTTTAGGACTCATAATGCTGACTCATGTCAGGGTTCAGGACTCATAATGCTGACTCATGTCAGGGTTTAGGACTCGTAATGCTGATCATGTCAGGGTTTAGGACTCATATGCTGACTCATGTCAGGGTTTAGGACTCATAATGCTGACTCATGTCAGGGTTCAGGACTCATAATGCTGACTCATGTCAGGGTTTAGGACTCGTAATGCTGACTCATGTCAGGGTTTAGGACTCATAATGCTGACTCATGTCAGGGTTTAGGACTCGTAATGCTGACTCATGTCAGGGTTTAGGACTCATAATGCTGACTCATGTTAGGGTTTAGGACTCGTAATGCTGACTCATGTCAGGGTTCAGGACTCGTAATGCTGACTCATGTCAGGGTTTAGGACTCATAATGCTGACTCATGTCAGGGTTTAGGACTCATAGTGCTGACTCATGTCAGGGTTTAGGACTCGTAATGCTGACTCATGTCAGGGTTTAGGACTCGTAATGCTGACTCATGTCAGGGTTTAGGACTCGTAATGCTGACTCATGTCAGGGTTTAGGACTCATAATGCTGACTCATGTCAGGCTTCAGGACTCATAATGCTGACTCATGTCAGGCTTCAGGACTCATAATGCTGACTCATGTCAGGCTTCAGGACTCATAATGCTGACTCATGTCAGGCTTCAGGACTCATAATGCTGACTCATGTCAGGGTTTAGGACTCATAATGCTGACTCAGGTCAGGGTTTAGGACTCATAATGCTGACTCATGTCAGGGTTTAGGACTCATAATGCTGACTCATGTCAGGGTTTAGGACTCATAATGCTGACTCATGTCAGGGTTTAGGACTCATAATGCTGACTCATGTCAGGGTTCAGGACTCATAATGCTGACTCATGTCAGGGTTTAGGACTCATAATGCTGACTCATGTCAGGGTTTAGGACTCATAATGCTGACTCATGTCAGCTTCAGGACTCATAATGCTGACTCATGTCAGGGTTTAGGACTCATAATGCTGACTCAGGTCAGGGTTTAGGACTCATAATGCTGACTCATGTCAGGGTTTAGGACTCATAATGCTGACTCATGTCAGATCAGGACTCATAATGCTGACTCATGTCAGGGTTTAGGACTCATAATGCTGACTCATGTCAGGGTTTAGGACTCATAATGCTGACTCATGTCAGGGTTTAGGACTCATAATGCTGACTCATGTCAGGGTTCAGGACTCATAATGCTGACTCATGTCAGGGTTTAGGACTCATAATGCTGACTCATGTCAGGCTTCAGGACTCATAATGCTGACTCATGTCAGATCAGGACTCATTCCCTCAGGCTTACCTCACTGCCTCCTCCACCTGTCTCCTCTCCACCAGCTGGGTGGGGTTGAGTGGAGACGTCACCACGAACCAGAAGGACACTCGGGGAGTTTCGTCACAAACCAGTACGTTCGACACGCTTCAAACACACGTTCAGAAACCATGAGTCACTTCAGTTAAAACATCATGTCGTTTTACAGTTACTGGTTTTATGCACTTGAACTCTGTATTGTTTGGTTTGTAAGGAAACATCTGAGATGCAGCTTCTGTAACGTCAGAGAGAAAACATCTCAATATTTCAACTTACACACAGTATGTTCTGAGTAATGAGACACTTGACTGCAAACATGAAACAGGAACATGTCTGCAGACGAGCACAGATGAAATACCCTAACGCCTCATTATATATGATATATGATGATTATATATAATATGTGAAACATAACACTTGTATTGTGGTAATGTCAGTAATGAAGTGGGGGGGTCTCATGGTGATATCTGACAGCTAGTTGTAAGCCATTCACCTGCAGGTCTTTTATAAATAATATCATTAGTTAAAGTGTTCTCACTCGTAGTTCTGCCCGTCTGCGGTCCTCATGGCGAAGGCCAGCGCCGCTCTGAAGAGGAACATCTCACTGTCGTCCCAGAGGTACTGCAGGAACATGAGACATGCACCTCATAACACATAGGACTCAGGATGTTACCATTTAGACACAGAACTGACACCAAGGAGACATGAGACCAGTCTCTGCTGTATGTTTGTTAACGATTATATTTGGACGTTTGAATACCTTGGACTCTGAGACACTGAGATGGACATTTTGAATATTTGCTGAGGTTCTACACAAATCATTAATCTAGAGAGTGAACTGCAGATTAAAGATCTCTCATTGTTGCAGCTCTGTTTGTACGGAGCTGTTGAATCAGATGGTGAACAAGAACTTCACAATACGTACAGCTTCATCTCCCAGACGTGAGGATGCTGAGTCGCACTTTGTAGCCTTTGAAGCATCTGTGAAACAACATGTTTATACGTTAGAGGACTCTTAAAGTAGAGACACTACATACTGATATACACCTGAACATCAGCAGGAGGAGGACTCTTAAAGTAGAGACACTACATATGATATACACCTGAACATCAGCAGGAGAGGACTCTTTAAAGTAGAGATACTTCATACTGATATACACCTGAACATCAGCAGGAGAGGACTCTTTAAAGTAGAGACACTACATACTGATATACACCTGAACATCAGCAGGAGAGGACTCTTTAAAGTAGAGACACTACATATGATATACACCTGAACATCAGCAGGAGAGGACTCTTTAAAGTAGAGACACTACATACTGATATACACCTGAACATCAGCAGGAGAGGACTCTTTAAAGTAGAGACACTACATACTGATATACCTGAACATCAGCAGGATAGGACTCTTTAAAGTAGAGACATACATACTGATATACACCTGAACATCAGCAGGAGAGGACTCTTTAAAGTAGAGACACTACATACTGATATACACCTAACATCAGCAGGAGAGGACTCTTTAAAGTAGAGACACTACATACTGATATACACCTGAACATCAGCAGGAGAGGACTCTTTAAAGTAGAGACACTACATAGATATACACCTGAACATCAGCAGGAGAGGACTCTTTAAAGTAGAGACACTACATACTGATATACACTGAACATCAGCAGGAGATGACTCTTTAAAGTAGAGACACTACATACTGATATACACCTGAACATCAGCAGGAGAGGACTTTAAAGTAGAGGACACTACTACTGATATACACCTGAACATCAGCAGGAGAGGACTCTTTAAAGTAGAGACACTACATACTGATATACACCTGAACATCAGCAGGAGAGGACTCTTTAAAGTAGAGACACTACATACTGATATACACCTGAACATCAGCAGGAGAGGACTCTTTAAAGTAGAGACACTACATACTGATATACACCTGAACATCAGCAGGAGAGGACTCTTTAAAGTAGAGACACTACATACTGATATACACCTGAACATCAGCAGGAGAGGACTCTTTAAAGTAGAGACACTACATACTGATATACACCTGAACATCAGCAGGAGAGGACTCTTTAAAGTAGAGACACTACATACTGATATACACCTGAACATCAGCAGGAGAGGACTCTTTAAAGTAGAGACACTACATACTGATATACACCTGAACATCAGCAGGAGAGGACTCTTTAAGTAGAGACACTACATACTGATATACACCTGAACATCATCAGGAGAGGACTCTTTAAAGTAGAGACACTACATACTGATATACACCTGAACATCAGCAGAGAGGACTCTTTAAAGTAGAGACTCTACATACTGATATACACCTGAACATCAGCAGGAGAGGACTCTTTAAAGTAGAGACACTACATACTGATATACACCTGAACATCAGCAGGAGAAGACTCTTTAAAGTAGAGACCTACATACTGATATACACCTGAACATCAGCAGGAGAGGACTCTTTAAAGTAGAGACACTACATACTGATATACACCTGAACATCAGCAGGAGAGGACTCTTTAAAGTAGAGACACTACATACTGATAACACCTGAACATCAGCAGGAGAGGACTCTTTAAAGTAGAGACACTACATACTGATATACACCTGAACATCAGCAGGAGAGGACTCTTTAAAGTAGAGACACTACATACTGATATAACCTGAACATCAGCAGGAGAGGACTCTTTAAAGTAGAGACACTACATACTGATATACACCTGAACATCAGCAGGAGAGGACTCTTTAAAGTAGAGACACTACATACTGATATACACCTGAACATCAGCAGGAGAGGACTCTTTAAAGTAGAGACACTACATATACACCTGAACATCAGCAGGAGAGGACTCTTTAAAGTAGAGACACGACATACTGATATACACCTGAACATCAGCAGGAGAGGACTCTTTAAAGTAGAGACACGACATACTGATATACACCTGAACATCAGCAGGAGAGGACTCTTTAAAGTAGAGACTCTACATACTGATATACACCTGAACATCAGCAGGAGAGGACTCTTTAAAGTAGAGACACTACATACTGATATACACCTGAACATCAGCAGGAGAGGACTCTTTAAAGTAGAGACACTACATACTGATATACACCTGAACATCAGCAGGAGAGGACTCTTTAAAGTAGAGACACTACACACTGATACACACCTGAACATCAGCAGGAGAGGACTCTTTAAAGTAGAGACACTACATACTGATATACACCTGAACATCAGCAGGAGAGGACTCTTTAAAGTAGAGACACTACATACTGATAACACCTGAACATCAGCAGGAGAGGACTCTTTAAGTAGAGACACTACATACTGATATACACCTGAACATCAGCAGGAGAGGACTCTTTAAAGTAGAGACCCTACATACTGATATACACCTGAACATCAGCAGGAGAGGACTCTTTAAAGTAGAGACACTACATACTGATATACACTGAACATCAGCAGGAGAGGACTCTTTAAAGTAGAGACACTACATACTGATATACACCTGAACATCAGCAGGAGAGGACTCTTAAAGTAGAGACACTACCATATACACCTGAACATCAGCAGGAGAGGACTCTTTAAAGTAGAGACACGACATACTGATATACACCTGAACATCAGCAGGAGAGGACTCTTTAAAGTAGAGACACGACATACTGATATACACCTGAAACATCAGCAGGAGAGGACTCTTTAAAGTAGAGACTCTACATACTGATATACACCTGAACATCAGCAGGAGAGGACTCTTTAAAGTAGAGACACTACATACTGATATACACCTGAACATCAGCAGGAGAGGACTCTTTAAGTAGAGACACTACATACTGATATAAACCTGAACATCAGCAGGAGAGGACTCTTTAAAGTAGAGACACATACTGATATACACCTGAACATCAGCAGGAGAGGACTCTTTAAAGTAGAGATCTACATACTGATATACACCTGAACATCAGCAGGAGAGGACTCTTTAAAGTAGAGACGCTACATACTGATATACACCTGAACATCAGCAGGAGAGGACTCTTTAAGTAGAGACACTACATACTGATAAACACCTGAACATCAGCAGGAGAGGACTCTTTAAAGTAGAGACACTACATACTGATATACACCTGAACATCAGCAGGAGAGGACTCTTTAAAGTAGAGACACTACATACTGATATACACCTGAACATCGCAGGAGAGGACTCTTCAAAGTAGAGACTCTACATACTGATATACACCTGAACATCAGCAGGAGAGGACTCTTTAAAGTAGAGACACTACATACTGATATACACCTGAACATCAGCAGGAGAGGACTCTTTAAAGTAGAGACACTACATACTGATATACACCTGAACATCAGCAGGAGAGGACTCTTTAAAGTAGAGACACTACATACTGATATACACCTGAACATCAGCAGGAGAGGACTCTTTAAAGTAGAGACACTACATACTGATATACACCTGAACATCAGCAGGAGAGGACTCTTTAAAGTAGAGACACTACATACTGATATACACCTGAAATCAGCAGGAGAGGACTCTTTAAAGTAGAGACACTACATACTGATATACCTGAACATCAGCAGGAGAGGACTCTTTAAAGTAGAGACACTACATACTGATATACACCTGAACATCAGCAGGAGAGGACTCTTTAAGTAGAGACGCTACATACTGATATACACCTGAACATCAGCAGGAGAGGACTCTTTAAAGTAGAGACACTACATACTGAAAACACCTGAACATCAGCAGGAGAGGACTCTTTAAAGTAGAGACACTACATACTGATATACACCTGAACATCAGCAGAGAGCACTCTTTAAAGTAGAGACTCTACTACTGATAAACACCTGAACATCAGCAGGAGAGGACTCTTTAAAGTAGAGACACTACATACTGATATACACCTGACATCAGCAGGAGAGGACTCTTTAAAGTAGAGACACTACATACTGATATACACCTGAACATCAGCAGGAGAGGACTCTTTAAAGTAGAGACACTACATACTATACACCTGAACATCAGCAGGAGAGGACTCTTTAAAGTAGAGACACTACACACTGATATACACCTGAACATCAGCAGGAGAGGACTCTTTAAAGTAGAGACACTACATACTGATATACACCTGAACATCAGCAGGAGAGGACTCTTTAAAGTAGAGACACTACATACTGATAAACACCTGACATCCAGCAGGAGAGGACTCTTTAAAGTAGAGACACTACACACTGATATACACCTGAACATCAGCAGGAGAGGACTCTTAAAGTAGAGACACTACATACTGATATACACCTGAACATCAGCAGGAGAGGACTCTTTAAAGTAGAGACACTACACACTGATATACACCTGAACATCAGCAGAGAGGACTCTTTAAAGAGAGACACTACATACTGATATACACCTGAACATCAGCAGGAGAGGACTCTTTAAAGTAGAGACACTACATACTGATATACACCTGAACATCAGCAGGAGAGGACTCTTTAAAGTAGAGACACTACATATGATACACCTGAACATCAGCAGGAGAGGACTCTTTAAAGTAGAGACACTACATACTGATATACACCTGAACATCAGCAGGAGAGGACTCTTTAAAGTAGAGACACTACATACTGATATACACCTGAACATCAGCAGGAGAGGACCTTTAAAGTAGAGACACTACACACTGATATACACCTGAACATCAGCAGGAGAGGACTCTTTAAAGTAGAGACACTACATACTGATATACACCTGAACATCAGCAGGAGAGGACTCTTTAAAGTAGAGCACACACACTGATATACACCTGAACATCAGCAGGAGAGGACTCTTTAAAGTAGAGAACACTACATACTGATATACACCTGAACATCAGCAGGAGAGGACTCTTAAAGTAGAGACACTACATACTGATATACACCTGAACATCAGCAGGAGAGGACTCTTTAAAGTAGAGACACTACATACTGATATACACCTGAACATCAGCAGGAGAGGACTCTTTAAAGTAGAGACACTACATACTGATATACACCTGAACATCAGCAGGAGAGGACTCTTTAAAGTAGAGACACTACATACTGATTACACCACATCAGCAGGAGAGGACTCTTTAAAGTAGAGACACTACATACTGATATACACCTGAACATCAGCAGGAGAGGACTCTTTAAAGTAGAGACACTACATACTGATATACACCTGAACATCAGCAGGAGAGGTACTCTTTAAGTAGAGGACACTACATACTGATTACACCTGAACATCAGCAGGAGAGGACTCTTTAAAGTAGAGACACTACATACTGATATACACCTGAACATCAGCAGGAGAGGACTCTTTAAAGTAGAGACAACATACTGATATACCCTGAACATCAGCAGGAGAGGACTTTTAAAGTAGAGACACTACATACTGATATACACCTGAACATCAGCAGGAGGACTCTTTAAAGTAGAGACGCTACATACTGATATACACTGAAATCAGCAGAGAGGACTCTTAAAAGAGACACTAATAGATAAACACCTGAACATCAGCAGGAGAGGACTCCTTTAAAGTAGAGACACTACATACTGATATACACCTGAACATCAGCAGGAGAGCACTCTTTAAAGTAGAGACTACATACTGATAAACACCTGAACATCAGCAGGAGAGGACTCTTTAAAGTAGAGACACTACATACTGATATACACCTGAACATCAGCAGGAGAGGACTCTTTAAAGTAGAGACACTACACACTGATATACACTGAACATCAGCAGGAGAGGACTCTTTAAAGTCGAGAGACTACACACTGATATACACCTGAAACATCAGCAGGAGAGGACTCTTTAAAGTAGAGACACTACATACTGATATACACCTGAACATCAGCAGGAGAGGACTCTTTAAAGTAGAGACATACTAATGAAACACCTGAACATCAGCAGGAGAGGACTCTTTAAAGTAGAGACACTACCACACTGATATACACCTGAACATCAGCAGGAGAGGACTCTTTAAAGTAGAGACACTACATACTGATATACACCTGAACATCAGCAGGAGAGGACTCTTTAAAGTAGAGACACTACACACTGATATACACCTGAACATCAGCAGGAGAGGACTCTTTAAAGTAGAGACACTACATACTGATATACACCTGAACATCAGCAGGAGAGGACTCTTTAAAGTAGAGACACTACATACTGATATACACCTGAACATCAGCAGGAGAGGACTCTTTAAAGTAGAGACACTACATACTGATATACACCTGACATCAGCAGGAGAGGACTTTAAAGTAGAGACACTACATACTGATATACACCTGAACATCAGCAGGAGAGGACTCTTTAAAGTAGAGACACTACATACTGATATACACCTGAACATCAGCAGGAGAGGACTCTTTAAAGTAGAGACACTACACACTGATATACACCTGAACATCAGCAGGAGGACTCTTTAAAGTAGAGACACTACATAACTGATATACACCTGAACATCAGCAGGAGAGGACTCTTTAAAGTAGAGACACTACATACTGATATACACCTGAACATCAGCAGGAGAGGACTCTTTAAAGTAGTTAAGTCACAGCTGACGTCACATGGAGGCTAACTGTTGAGTTATTCGTTAATCCGGTTTAACTTCAGATCAGAAACATTCCTCACTGTTTCTGTCGCTCAGTATTACATGTAGAGTTTGACAGAGAGTCCAAACTGATTGGAGGTGTTAATGGTTACCTACCTGGAGCACAGAGCTGAGCAGCAGCAGAGGACACACACAGCAGCAGGAATACAACGTCCTCCATGTTCAACCAGCGGAGAATAGTGAGTGTCTGGAGGTTGAGCAGCGTCTCAGAGTTAATGATTGAACCCTCTCCTCTGCACTAAAACCTGTTTGCTCAGTTTATATTACTGGGAGCTGATGTTTACCCACTCACAGGTAACTCAGTACATTTACTCAAGTACTTAGTTACACTTCAGAGATACTTGTAGTTTAGTTTAGTTTTCAATTTAATGATACGGTGTACTCCCCCCTGATAATATATCTCTCTGTGAGACTGGACACAGATACACGTTATCAGTGTGATGGAGACTGGAATGTGTGTGGTGTGTGTGTGTGTGTGTGTGTGGTGTTTGTGTTGTGTGTGTGTGTGTGTGTGTGTGTGTGTGGTGTGTGTGTGTGTGTGTGTGTGTGTGTGTGTGTGTGTGAGAGATAAGAGCATATTCCCGGCAGGTGACAGGGAGTGGAAACACACTGACCTCCCTGTGTTTAAAGTCAGAGCTCAAAACATTACAAAAACTAGTATTTATTTTTTCCAGAATTAAAAGTCAGAACAAATATAATTTAAATCTCTTATTTTTTAATTATATTTAAATAAGTTAGTTTTTAAATTCAGAATTCCTCGATAAAAAGAAATGTCTCAAAGTATTTCTGAATTTAAACATAATAAGTCAACAATCTGAATTTAAGTTTTAAAAATAAATAAACTCTGAAACTCTGAATATTATTTCGGGACTAAAATATATTTCTACTTTAAATAAGTTCTGCCTTCATAATGTCAGAATGATAAGAATGAACTCAGTCTTTGTGAGACGCTCTCCTGTCGAGTCCCTCATGTTAATGTTCCACCTGCTCACTCTCTCAATAACACTTTAACACTGAGCTGTAAAACCCATCATTCTGCCATAAAATCTCTCAGGACTTTTCCAGAGAACAGAAACACCCGTCATGAAACACTCTAATGAACAGCTTTATTGTGAGAGGCTCTGATACATAACGTTGTTCTTTTCTGTCTTTCCAAATTAAATAATGAACTTTAAGTTTTATTTGAAATGTTCTTCTCTTGTTACAGACTGCAGTACTGCTCCTGAACAGATGGGGGCAGCAGAGGCTTCACCCCAATGATGAGCTACACTCATTATTTACCATGTTTCTTTATTTATTGATAAAGAATAACATGAGTTCTGTTTTTACCTTTGCTTTAGACAATTTAGACATCGACACTTTTGAAAAATGAACCTTTTATTTTATATATTTTTGTTATGTAATTGAGAAAAACAGGTATTAAACCATCAGAAGAAGTGATTGGCCCAGCTCAGGCATCAAAGGTATAGTTTTATTAGATGTTTATTGGTTGTGTGCCATGCTTTGTTCAACCCTGTTACCAATACTCATTCAACTGAAAAAAGTACATTTCAAAATATTGTTAAATAAAATCCTTTTCTATTGTGTAAAGAAAGTCACATTCAAGTTAAATACTCATGTTATTTAGGATAAAACTTGTTTTATATTAATTTAAGTAGCTTTTTTAATCTGTCTTGCCCAACTTTTCAATAGTCACACGTTTCTTTTTACACATTTCTGTATTTAATTAAACATATTTGCTCAAATACATTATATATACAATTACTCAAACTATTAAAAGGACAATAGTTGTAACCCTTGGAAGCTGAGAAAATTATTTAAGGTTATTTTTATAGAAAATCATATAGTAACAGGGTTGAAATTAGATTCTAAAGATCAATTATAATGTAATCAAATAAAACATGAGACTTGATGAACAAGCCGCTGCTGGATATCTGAAGTTTTATTAATGTAAATGTTTATTTGATGTATTAACCAATAATCTGAATCTGCACAAGCTGTCAGATAAAAGTCTGATTTCAATAAGAATCATAAACTGAGAATACTCGGGTAAAAGTGACCATGTTTACATATTTTATTCCAATTCTATTTCTACGATTTCAATCATATTCAAGTAAAACTGATATATTTTACTATTTTTTTATATATTTTTTAATGTATTATAGTTTTCTTCAAATAATTGTTTATCTGTGTTTTAAATATTTTTATTTGTATGCACCACGACACCAAGTCAAATTCCTCGTACGTGTCAACCCACCTGGAGATAAACCTGGTTCTGGTTCTGAAGGTTATTCTAAATAAAACGTTATTATTGAAGTACTTTACTCTCTAGAAAACACTCTGACCTGAGGAGCAGATCTATTCAAGTCTGATTCACTAATCCATGTAATACCTCCTGCTTCCGGTGCAACAGCGCCCCCTGCAGGCTCACACACACACACACACACACACACACACACACACACACACACACACACACACACACACACACACACACACACACACACACACAGGCGGAGTGGATTAGCTGTACCGAAGTGACGCCGCCCTCCTGACCGCTCTCTCTAACAGGGACCAGAGATCAGAACCGGGACCAGGACCAGGGACCAGGCCCGGACTCTGTGCAGGATGCCCCCCGCTGAGTGTGTGTAGCTCCCGGGAGATGGACCCGGACCCGGTGTGCGTCGGGATCCCGCTGACGGAGCAGGAGAGGCGGCTGTTCTCCGGGCTGCTGAGCCGCTGCCAGGCCCCCCCCTCCGGACCCCTGAGCTCCGGGGGGTGGCCGAGCTGTTCCAGGCTGCCCAGCTGCCCCCCGAAGCCCTGCACCGGGTCAGTGTGTGTGTGTGTGTGTGTGTGTGTGTGTGTGTGTGTGTGTGTGTGTGTGTGTGTGTGTGTGGTGTGTGTGTGTGTGTGTGTGTGTGTGTGTGTGTGTGTGTGTGTGTGTGTGTGTGTGTGTGTGTGTGTG
The DNA here is from genome assembly GCA_012861695.1 of Trematomus loennbergii. Classification (NCBI taxonomy): domain Eukaryota; kingdom Metazoa; phylum Chordata; class Actinopteri; order Perciformes; family Nototheniidae; genus Trematomus; species Trematomus loennbergii. The sequence continues at coordinate 38,008 of JAAOOA010002471.1, forward strand.
TGTGTGTGTGTGTGTGTGTGTGTGTGTGTGTGCAGTGGCGTTTTTATATGTACAAAAGTGGTGGGGCACAAAAAGATGCTATAAGCCTGCAGTGACGTGCAGTGAGGTTCATGGCTGTGAGGCTCTGACTCTTCAGGTTTACAAATATTATATTTTGACCTAAACCAAAATATAATATTATTTTCAAAAGCTTTTTTTGTCTGATGCTTCGATTAATTTTAAACAGACAGTTCAACAAAAGGATACCCAAAAATGTAATTTTATCATTTAAATATTGAATTGTTCTCTCTTAGTAAGATCCCATTTTCAATCAAATTGCGGTCTTACCTTGACTTGAAGATGAAGTCCATTTGCCTATCCTTCTGGACAAACATCTCTATTACTTTTTTGTAAAAGTCCTCCTTATTTCTTGTAGTTTCAAAAGTCTATCATAAATCTAATCGATAGATTTATGATAAAAAATTATAAAAGTAGGGTAGACATGTGGATGTTATCCGGCTGAACAAAACGTGCATTTATCTAACAGGTACGTTTCCCACAGATCTTATTTACAGCTATTTTCTAAAATCCTCTGGAGAAATCTCATTGCTTTTTTGTCGAGGGAAGCCATGCGCAGCTTACTTCCTGGTTTTAGGACGCGTCACTGCAGCTCTCTCGTCTCCTCTTCACACACCACACTTTTCGCGGCACACGTACTTACAGCCAATCAGCTCTGAATGATGTGAGATGACGTATGGTGGGGATGGCAGCTCTGTGCCCCTATGGTCATTTTTTTGCCACACACATTAAATAGGAAAATACTCTGAGCATGCGCAGTGTAGTTTTTACAGTCACCGTTCACTTAGACAGTGAGAGGGAGGGGCATGATCAGGTTTTGTCCCACATGGCTCTAAACAGCTCAATAGGCACACACTGTGACTGTAGACACTAATTAGAAGAACACAGACTAAAACAGCAATGTGCAGACGAATCAGATGATTAAACATGATCTTAAAATATATTTATATATTTTTTTTATTTTTTTTTTGCATTTTTTGTAATCATTTGTAATACTTTCTGCTGACACTAGGTGGGGCTGTGCCCCACCTGCCCCTAATGACCAGTCGCCACTGTGTGTGTGTGTGTGTGTGTGTGTGTGGTGTGTGTGTGTGTGTGTGTGTGTGTGTGTGTGTGTGTGTGTGTGTGTGTGGTGTGTGTGTGTGTGTCAGAATGTGTGGCATTGAGCTCCCTTCCTTCCTTTCCCGCCCCCTCACGTGATTGACAGCCCCCCCCCCGCAGGAAGTGTGTTGCTCGCTACGGGTCAGAAAGAACCGTACCTGTGTTTCCTCTCAGAGACATGATCACACACCACACACACACCACACACACACACACACACACACACACACACACACACACACACACACACACCATGTACTGTAAACATACTCCACCACAGGTAAACACACCAGAGGCCTGTACTACGAAGCCGGATGTTCTCTGAGCTAACTTCAGGGAAAACTCTGCTTCCCCGGTCCTACGCTGGTTCTCTTTTTAGCGGGCTAGATCTCCATGGTAACTGATGCTGAGCGGCTAACCTGGTCCGGAGCAGGTTAGGTTGCAGGCTAAGAGATCAACTCAGTGAAAGCACCGCCTGCTGACCAATCAGAGCTCCGTGTGCAGAGTTCAAAGCGATCAATTCATATTACAGGATAGAGGAAATACAGAAAAACTGCCGTTGCAGGAAAGACGGCCGGCAAAAATCACCTGACTGTGTGAACGTGAACATTAATAGAATATCCCCTCCTCCCATCTTCAGAGCAATCTGACTATTATAACATTAGCGTTAAGAAAGCTTACTTAAATATCTGCCACAACATAAGTAACCGGATCAGAGTAACATTAAGTACAGTCCGCGCACTGTGAGTGCAGACGTCGATGTGTCCCATTATCATTCATATCATATCACATCATAATGTATCATATATTTCCTTATCTGAGTCAGCTGAGCCGTATCTGGCCGTGCAACACTCACAGTGTCACATACTGGATGCAGAAGTATTATTTTAAGCAACACATTAAGTTGAGGAAACACTGGAGTCAAATGTAATGAAAGTCAGATCGTGTCTTAGACGGGGCAGTGATATCATAAACCTGTTAATGTACGCATTCAACACTTTCTCTGTTACCAGCTGTATTCACCTTGCAGGTGCAGCTATGTGGCTTTGATCCTGGTAAAGTGTTAAGTCATGGATGTTTAAAGTTTAACTTCTTCATATTTGACTATATTAAAGTTCACATTTCATTCAGGAAGTATGACGCTGCGCTGTCAGTACGCTCCTCCATGTTTGTGATTGGTCGAATGCTCCAGATACCACCCCTTTCATGTGAACGCGCACCTAACTAGATAGGACACGGCTGGCTTGAGTTAACGAGTTGATAACCACGTCGTAGGACCGCTTAGCGAGAGCGCGTTTGTTTTGGATTAGGTAAACCGGGTAACTCAAACATATCCAGGTTAGGTTGAACCGGCTTCGTAGTACAGGCCTCTGGCTTCGTAGTACAGGCCTCTGAGGTGAGAATGTGATTTGATCAGATAAACTCCCCCCAGGTGATGGAGGTCTGACATAATAAAGGCTGTTCTCTCCTCTCTCCCCCCCCCCCCCAGGTGATATAATAAGGCTGTTCTCTCATCTCTCCCCCCCCCCCCAGGTGATGGAGGTCTGACATAATAAAGGCTGTTCTCTCCTCTCCCCCCCCCCCCCCCCCAGGTGATATAATAAAGGCTGTTCTCTCATCTCTCCCCCCCCCCAGGTGATATAATAAAGGCTGTTCTCTCCTCTCTACCCCCCCCCAGGTGATGGAGGTCTGATATAATAAAGGCTGTTCTCTCCTCTCTCCTCCCCCCCCCAGGTGATATAATAAAGGCTGTTCTCTCCTCTCTCCTCCCCCCCCCCCAGGTGATGGAGGTCTGACATAATAAAGGCTGTTCTCTCCTCTCTCCCCCCCCCCCAGGTGATATAATAAAGGCTGTTCTCTCCTCTCTCCTCCCCCCCCCCCCCCCCAGGTGATGGAGGTCTGTGGGGCGAAGAGACTCGGTTTCTTCTCGACTCGTCAGTTCTTCGTGGCTCTGAAGCTGCTCGCTGCCGCTCAGGCAGGACTACCTGTTCACCTGGAGAGCCTGAGAGCAGGTGAGAGGGGGAGGAGCCTGAGAGCAGTGAGAGGGGGGAGCCTGAGAGCAGGTGAGAGGAGGGGAGGAGCCTGAGAGCAGGTGAGAGGGGGAGGAGCGAGAGGGGAGGAGCCTGAGAGCTGGTGAAGGGGAGGAGCCTGAGAGCAGGTGAGGGGGGATCTACAGGTGAGGGGGAGGAGCCTGAGAGCAGGTGAGGGGGGAGGAGCCTACAGGTGAGGACAGCAGGTGAGGGGGAGGAGGTGAGGGGGGAGGAGTGTACAGGTGAGGGGGGAGGAGGACAGCAGGTGAGGGGGAGGAGCCTGAGAGCAGGTGAGGGGGAGGAGCCTACAGGTGAGGGGGAGGAGCCTGTCTGAAGAGAGGAAGAAGTGAGCTACAGGAGTCCTGCAGGATCATCAGATTATGGGGGATTATCCTCAGAGCTCTCTCAGGATGGATTATCAGTGTGGGAGGGGGGGGGGGGGCAGCTCCTCCTGATTAATCTCTAAATCCAGAGAGGTCAAAGGTCACAGGAAGCTGCTCTCCAGAGGAACCTGGAAACAGGAAGTGCATTGACTCTGTGTATCAGGGCCCTGATTGGTTCAAACATCTTCATTTTATGAATACCTGTGTCTCCCCCCCCTTCCCTCCCCCTCAGATCTCCCTCTCCCCAGGTTTGAGGGTCTGAAGAACGATCCGGAGGTCTGGTTCCCCCCTGCAGACGAGGGGGAGACACAGGTGAGGAACAGAGGGGGGAGGGGGGGAGACACAGGTGAGGAACAGCTGGAGGGAGGGGGAGACACAGGTGAGGAACAGCTGGAGGGAGGGGGAGACACAGGTGAGGAACAGCTGGAGGGAGGGGGAGACACAGGTGAGGAACAGCTGGAGGGAGGGGGGAGACACAGGTGAGGAACAGCTGGAGGGAGGGGGGAGACACAGGTGAGGAACAGCTGGAGGGAGGGGGAGACACAGGTGAGGAACAGCTGGAGGGAGGGGGAGACACAGGTGAGGAACAGCTAGAGGGAGGGGGAGACACAGGTGAGGAACAGCTAGAGGGAGGGGGGAGACACAGGTGAGGAACAGCTGGAGGGAGGGGGGAGACACAGGTGAGGAACAGCTAGAGGGAGGGGGAGACACAGTTGAGGAACAGCTGGAGGGAGGGGGAGACACAGGTGAGGAACAGCTGGAGGGAGGGGGGAGACACAGGTGAGGAACAGCTGGAGGGAGGGGGGAGACACAGGTGAGGAACAGCTGGAGGGAGGGGGGAGACACAGGTGAGAACAGCTAGAGGGAGGGGGGAGACACAGGTGAGGAACAGCTAGAGGGAGGGGGGAGACACAGGTGAGGAACAGCTAGAGGGAGGGGGAGACACAGGTGAGGAACAGCTAGAGGGAGGGGGACACAGGTGAGGAACAGCTGGAGGGACATGAACCCTCAGGTGTAAACAGAGAACCCTAACAGAACCTGTGGGTTCTCACACAGCAGGGATCTGGTTCAGAGGAACAAAGACACGGAAAGGAGAACACGTTTTTTAAAGAAAGTACGATTTAGAAAAGGTGTTTTAAAACCTTTAAAGACTATTGTTTAAAATAAGACAATATTTACATAACATATAAACATTTCAGGATGTCTCAGAGAAACACTCTCTGTATACTGTATATAACATATTATATATATACATATATATATGTTATATACTGTATATAACATATATATATATATGTTATATACAGTATCAAATCAAATCAAATCAAGGTTTATTTATAAAGCACATTTAAAAGCGATTTGTGGTCGGGCCAAAGTGCTGTACATGTAACTACAATCACATAAAAACACATTTCTATAATCACAATAAAAGACAATAAATTACAACAGATATATAAAAAACACAAGGAAAAGTCAGGAGTCGTGCTCCGCTCTGACTAGAAGGCCAGAGAGTGCTCCGCTCTGACTAGAAGGCCAGAGAGAAGAAGTGTGTCTTTAGTGATGATTTAAAACCCCCTAGGGTCTGGGCCGACCTCACATGGAGGGGCAGAGTGTTCCAGAGCCTAGGGCCAGCTGCTGAGAAGGCTCGGTGCCCTCTGGTTTTGAGCCTGGTCTTGGGCACTACCAGCAGCAGCTGGTCAGCAGACCTTAAAGCTCTGGCTGGGGCGTAGCGCTGGAGGAGTTCTGAATATAGGCCGGAGCCAGCCCATTCAGTGCTTTGAAAACAAATAAAAGGATTTTAAAATCAATTCTGAACCGAATTGGAAGCCAGTGCAGGTGAGGCCAGAATTGGGTGATGTGGTCACGCTTTTTGTGGCCAGTGAGAAGACCTGCAGCTGCGTTCTGGACTAGCTGCAGGCGTTTAATTGAGGCCTGGTCCATACCCACGTACAGAGCGTTGCAGTAGTCCAACCTCGAGGTAACAAAGGCGTTAATAACCCTTTCCAGGTCCTCAAACGATAAAAACGACTTGGCCAATAGTCGTATTTAAAAAAAGCAGGTTTTGACTACGCTGCTGACCTGCTTATCGAATTTAAAAGTGCTATTGAAGGTCACTCCAAGGTTCGTGACAGAGGGGAGATATATTTTTGAGGGAGCCCAGAATATCAACCTGGGAGGCTGGAGGTTTGGGTCCAAAAAAGATAACCTCAGTCTTGCTCTCATTGAGGTTGAGGAAATGTTGGCTCAGCCAGGATTTGATCTCTGCTGAGCAGTCCATCATAGCTGTAGTGAGTTTACATTTGAATTGAGTGGCAGATAGATCTGTACTCGTCGGCGTAGCAGTGGAAGGGGATGTTGTGTTTTGTGAGAATTGAACCTAGGGGCAGTATGTACAGTAAAAAAGTATATACATATAATATTAGGGCTGTCAGTCGATTAAAATAGTTAATCGCGATTAATCGCAAATTAATCGCACATTTTGTATCTGTTCTAAATGCACCTTAGAGGGATATCTTTCAAGTTTTTAATACTCTTATCAACATGTGGACAAATATGCTCTATATGTTTTATTATCATTTGAACAATGACAAATATTCTCCTGAATATTAAACACAACAACCTGAACATTACAAAGTGTGTGTGTGTGTGTGTGTGTGTGTGTGTGTGTGTGGTGTGCGTGTGTGTGTGTGTGTGTGTGTGTGTGGTGTGTGTGTGTGTTGTGTGTGGTGTGTGTGTGTGTGTGTGTGTGTGTGTGTGTGTTGTGTGTGTGTGTGTGTGTGTGTGTGTGTGTGTGTGTGTGTGTGTTGTGTTGTGTGTGTGGGTGTGTGTGTGTGTGTGTGTGTTGTGTGTGTGTGTGTGTGTGTGTGTGTGTGTGTGTGTGTGTGTGGTGTGTGTGTGTGTTGTGTGTGTGGTGTGGTGTGTGTGTGTGTGTGTGGTGTGTGTGTGTGTGTGTGTGTGTGTGTGTGTGTGTGTGTGTGCAGCCTCAGGACCCCTGGGATCTCAGGGAACAGCTCCAGTATTACACCGCTCAGTTCAGGAGTCTGCAGCCCGACCTGGGGGCTCTGATCCTGGGTACGAAGCACCACGAGACCCCTGGATACACTTTAGATTTCACTGGATGTACAGAAGTATAACAATTGTTTTATACCCCCCCCCTGTCTGCCCCCCCCCTGTCTGCCCCCCCCCCCCCCTGTCTGTGCCCCCCCCCCTTGTCTGCCCCCCCCCTGTCTGCCCCCCCCCCCTGTCTGCCCCCCCCCTGTCTGCAGGAAGCATCGCTAAGACTTCTTCACGAAGTCCAAGCTGCCGATCCCTGACCTGTCTCACATCTGGTGAGAGAGAGAACTTACTGTAGATGAGTTTGATTGTATAAGGTGTATGATATATCTGTGTACGTCCCCCTCCTCAGGGAGCTGATAGGGTCCTGCTGATCTTATGTATATACTGTGTACTGTGTATATTGTGTATATGATATATCTGTACACGTCCCCCTCCTCAGGGAGCTGAGTGACGTGGACAGAGATGGCGCTCTCTCTCTTCTCTGAGTTCTGCACAGCGTTCCATCTCATCGTGGCTCGAAAGAACGGATACCCTCTCCTGAGACGCTGCCCCCCCCTCTGCAGCTGCACACAGGAACCCCCCCCGAGGTGAGGATGGCATCTCTTTTAAAGGTCTCCTATCATGCACAATGCATAATAATGTAGTATAATAGGAGACTTTTAATATTATTCATAAACAGCTGCAGACTGTCACTGTGTGTTTTGTGCAGAGCGCTGAGTCCAGAACCAGACCTCCTCAGGACCTGGACCCCCCCCTGAGGACCAAACCAGACCTCCTCAGGACGTGGACCCCCCCCTGAGGACCAGAACCAGACCCAGGTGAAGATCCCTCATTAATAATAATGAATTGGATAGGTCTACTGTTTGTGACTTTATGTAAAGCGTCTTTGAGCATGAGGAGAAGCGCTATAACACCCAATGTATTATTATTATTATTAACAGAATCTGATCTCCTGTATTTATAACAGAGCTGTGCCCCCCCCCCAGGTCGTTCCCAGCACGTCTATAGAAGAAGCCATGAAGAAGTCAGAGGAGCCCCGACCCCCCCCCCCGCCCCAGAAGACCCACTCCAGAGCCTCTTCTCTGGACCTCAACAAGCTCTTCCAGCAGGGGCTCCAGGTAACCCCCCCTCATAGTGTTTATACCCTCTAACACCAGCAGGGGCTCCAGGTAACCCCCCCTCATAGTGTTTATACCCTCTAACACCAGCAGGGGGCTCAGGTAACCCCCCTCATAGTGTTTATACCCTCTAACACCAGCAGGGGCTCCAGGTAACCCCCCCTCATAGTGTTTATACCCTCTAACACCAGCAGGGGGCTCCAGGTAACCCCCCCTCATAGTGTTTATACCCTCTAACACCAGCAGGGGGCTCCAGGTAACCCCCCCTCATAGTATTTATACCCTCTAACACCAGCAGGGGGCTCCAGGTAACCCCCCCTCATAGTGTTTATACCCTCTAACACCAGCAGGGGGCTCCAGGTAACCCCCCTCATAGTGTTTATACCCTCTAACACCAGCAGGGGCTCCAGGTAACCCCCCTCATAGTGTTTATACCCTCTAACACCAGCAGGGGGCTCCAGGTAACCCCCCTCATAGTATTTATACCCTCTAACACCAGCAGGGGGCTCCAGGTAACCCCCCCTCATAGTGTTTATACCCTCTAACACCACAGGGGGCTCCAGGTAACCCCCCCTCATAGTGTTTATACCCTCTAACACCAGCAGGGGGCTCCAGGTAACCCCCCCTCATAGTGTTTATACCCTCTAACACCAGCAGGGGCTCCAGGTAACCCCCCCTCATAGTATTTATACCCTCTAACACCAGCAGGGGCTTCCAGGTAACCCCCGTCATAGTGTTTATACCCAGAGTGTAGGAATACTCTGTTTCAGTAAAGTACTGCATTCAAAATGTTCCTCAAGTGAAAGTATAAAAGTATTCTCATCAAAATATAGTGAAAGACAGTAAAAGTAGTGATTGTGCAGATTGGTCCATTTCAGAATAATATATATGATATGTTTTATAATGATTGATCATGAAAGTGTTCTCAAAGCTGGTAAGGTGCAGCTAGTTTGAATGACTTTGTATACTGCAGGGTAGCTTGTGGATTTACTCCAGGTGGAACTAAAGTCTGATTTAACACTTGGTTATATTATTATAACCCACCTTTAAAGGGCTCCAGGTAACCCACCTTTAAAGGGCTCCAGGTAACCCACCTTTGAAAGGGCTCCAGGTAACCCACCTTTAAAGGGCTCCAGGTTACCCACCTTTAAAGGGCTCCAGGAAACCCACCTTTAAAGGGCTCCAGGTAACCCACCTTTAAAGGGCTCCAGGAAACCCACCTTTAAAGGGCTCCAGGTAACCCACCTTTAAAGGGCTCCAGGTTACCCACCTTTAAAGGGCTCCAGGTAACCCACCTTTAAAGGGCTCCAGGTTACCCACCTTTAAAGGGCTCCAGGTAACCCACCTTTAAAGAGCTCCAGGTTACCCACCTTTAAAGAGCTCCAGGTTACCCACCTTTAAAGAGCTCCAGGTAACCCACCTTTAAAGGGCTCCAGGTAACCCACCTTTAAAGAGCTCCAGGTAACCCACCTTTAAAGAGCTCCAGGTAACCCACCTTTAAAGAGCTCCAGGTTACCCACCTTTAAAGAGCTCCAGGTAACCCACCTTTAAAGGGCTCCAGGTAACCCACCTTTAAAGAGCTCCAGGTAACCCACCTTTAAAGGGCTCCAGGTAACCCACCTTTAAAGGGCTCCAGGTTACCCACCTTTAAAGGGCTCCAGGTTACCCACCTTTAAAGGGCTCCAGGTTACCCACCTTTAAAGGGCTCCAGGTAACCCACCTTTAAAGGGCTCCAGGTTACCCACCTTTAAAGGGCTCCAGGTTACCCACCTTTAAAGGGCTCCAGGTTACCCACCTTTAAAGGGCTCCAGGTTACCCACCTTTAAAGGGCTCCAGGTAACCCACCTTTAAAGGGCTCCAGGAAACCCACCTTTAAAGGGCTCCAGGTAACCCACCTTTAAAGGTCTCCAGGTAACCCACCTTTAAAGGGCTCCAGGTAACCCACCTTAAAGGGCTCCAGGTAACCCACCTTTAAAGGGCTCAGTGGGTCAGTGGGGCACTGCAGCCTCTGGTGGACACAATGAGTATTACAACAACAAACAGTAAGAACTGAAAAAGGGCTCCTGTTACATTTCTGTAAAGGAACTTAAGATGATCTGGAGAAGGTTTGAGATGAGATGAGGAGAGGTGAGGTGGGGTGAGGTGAGGTGAGGAGAGGTGAGGTGAGGTGAGGAGAGGTGAGGTGAGGTGAGGTGAGGTGGGGTGAGGTGAGGTGAGGTGAGGTGAGGAGAGGTGAGGTGAGGTGAGGAGAGGTGAGGTGAGGTGAGGTGAGGTGGGGTGAGGTGGGAGTGAGGTGAGGTGAGGAGAGGTGAGGTGAGGTGAGGAGAGTGAGGTGAGGTGAGGAGAGGTGAGGTGAGGTGAGGTGAGGTGAGGAGAGGTGAGGTGAGTGAGGAGAGGTGTGAGGTGAGGTGAGGAGAGGTGAGGAGAGGTGAGGTGAGGTGAGGTGAGGAGAGGTGAGGTGAGGAGAGGTGAGGAGAGGTGAGGTGAGGTGAGGAGAGGAGAGGTGAGGAGAGTGAGGTGAGGTGAGGTGAGGTAGAGGAGAGAGGAGAGGTGAGGTGAGGAGAGGTGAGGTGAGGTGAGGAGAGGTGAGGTGAGGTGAGGAGAGGTGAGGGAGAGGTGAGGTGGAGGAGAGGTGAGGAGAGGTGAGGAGAGGTGAGGTGAGGTGAGGTAGGAGAGGTGAGGAGAGGGAGAGAGGAGAGGTGAGGTGAGATGAGGAGAGGTGAGGTGAGGTGAGGTGAGGTGAGGTGAGGAGAGGAGAGGAGAGGAGAGGTGAGGTGAGGTGAGGTGAGGAGAAGAGAGGTGAGGTGAGGAGAGGTGAGGTGAGGAGAGGTGAGGAGAGGTGAGGTGAGGAGAGGTGAGGAGAGGGAGGTGAGGTGAGGAGAGGTGAGGTGAGGTGAGGAGAGGTGAGGTGAGGTGAGGAGAGGTGAGGTGAGGAGAGGAAGGAGAGGAGAGGTGAGGTGAGGAGAGGGAGGAGAGGTAGTGAGGTGAGAGAGGTGAGGTTGAGGAGAGGTGAGGTGAGGAGAGGTGAGGTGAGGAGAGGTGGGGTGAGGTGAGGTGGGGTTGAGGTGAGGTGAGGTGAGGTGAGGAGAGGTGAGGTGGGGTGAGGTGAGTGAGGTGGGGTGAGGTGAGGTGAGGTGAGGTGAGGAGAGGTGAGGTGAGGTGAGGAGAGGTGAGGTGAGATGAGGAGAGGTGAGGTGGGGTGAGGTGAGGTGAGGTGGGGTGAGGTGAGGTGAGGTGAGGAAGGTTGAGGTGAGGAGAGGTGAGGTGAGGAAGGTGAGGTGAGGTGAGGAGAGGAGAGGTGAGGTGAGGAGAGGTGAGGTGAGGTGAGGTGAGGAGAGGAGAGGTGAGGAAGGAGAGGTGAGGTGAGGAGAGGAAGGTGAGGTGAGGAGAGGAGAGGTGAGGTGAGGAGAGGTGAGGAGAGGTGAGGTGAGGTGAGGTGGGGTGAGGTTAGGAGAGGTGAGGAGAGGTGAGGAGAGGTGAGGAGAGGTGAGGTGGGTGGGGTGAGGTGAGGTGAGGTGAGGAGAGGTGAGGTGAGGAGAGGTGGGGTGAGTGAGGTGAGTGAGGTGAGAGAGGTG